>JADLZK010011207.1:0-16032 GCA_015847255.1 Hyparrhenia diplandra
TAGTATTCTTTCTTTTCATAGCACTGTACCTTCTCTCGTGGCATGAAAGAACTGTGTAGAGAGATCATCTCATGATAACAAATGGACGGAGTGTTTATCTTGTGGGATGGAATGTGTGCATGTTGTGTGCAATTCAAAGCTGTGAGAATTAGGCATGTATATGTGTGGGTGTATACGTGAGCCTTCGATCTTAGGAGTATGAAACTCTCTCAATATAAATCTCGTGAACTTTAAGACAAAAACTCAGCTACAAGAGAGGAAGCGGCTATTTGTGGGTTTTCATATCCAAGAGTTAGGCTTTTGGTGATGCATTTTTCTCAATCAAACCAGAAGTATGCTTATTTGGATTTTTGAAAAAGAAAACCAAGTCTTATTTGCAGAGAGAGCAAGCTTTCAAGTCATCCTACTATATCTCAAAATTTAATTATTTAGACAAAATGGGGTCTCTATCAAGTAGTTGCTCCACAAAGTATAGGATTTAGCGGGGACTAAAATGTATGCATGATATATATCGGGTGGTAGACTAGGATGGAGCATTTCAAAATTTTGGTTCGATTTTAACATTATTTTCACATGCTGTGGAGAGAGATATTCATCACAAATCAAAGTGTAATTTGTGTCGAGACTTTGCTTGTACCTTACGACTTTGTGAGAGGCGTGGCGTTTTCTCTCTCACACTTGTTTTTGTACCTATCTTTTTATTTTTCAAAGTGCACAATATACAAAAACAAGGGGAGACATACAAAATATTCCAATGATAAAGCTTTGTGAATTATAGAAACTCGAGTACAATAGGCTGACATATATGAAATTCAAAAATTCTAGATAGGGTTGTAAAAGCAGGTCGAGGCTGCACCTATGGTTTCTTTTTCTTTTTGTAGGAAGTTGAGAATCTCTTGCCGTAGGGCGATGATTCGAGATATGGAGCAAGAATCTCTGCGAGACGGAATGGAATTTCGCAGTTCTTCCCAATCTCCATTTACGCCTTCCCTATGTTGTGGGGCGTACCATTGTTTCGCTCTCTCATTGAGGAAATGTGGAAACAATTTCCACCGCGTACGTTTCTTGTGACATGCGAAATGGTTAGGCAAGCTGAGGCTGCTCAAACTCCATAGGTGATGATGATGTTTTCAGTAATCCAAGCACTGAAAAGGCTTGGTCCCCGATTTCATGGCTATAAAGCTAGGGTCTGGAGCTCATAACTAGAAGCTGTGAGTTGAGCTTCGAGGATTGGCATGGTTCAACGAGCTTCGCCCTTAGGAGGCGAGAGAGTTTTTGAATTCGAGGGTTGCTCCATTGGAGAAAAAGAAAATAAAAGGTGAAGACAACAAGAAGATACATGGCTCCAGTCGTCTGAGCGAGGGTAGAAACTGACGACTTAACCATCTGACAGCAGCGAAATGCTTGTTGGTGTTTCTTAGCTGAAAGCTTACGAAATCATAGCCGCCGCGAAAGACCGCATAGCAGCACCACCCGTGGTAAAGCGAGCATCGTGTATATTTTCATAGGGGCGGCTCTTATAGCGAGTCTCGCGAAGCGAGAATCCTCCTACGGGCGTGGGCGGGTATAACTATGGGTAGTGAGGTGTCTTTATGAGTCTGAAGTGTTCTTAGGCGGGGATCTCTCGGGCCATTATAACCATACCGCAGGGCCAATGCACAAATCTAGGCAGCTTCGAAAATTAGTTCTACACCGCACCCTAACGCGTGAGTGCAGTTAGACGAGCAGGCTGGTCGCCGCTACCTTCACCCGCCTACCCCTCAGCGCGGAGATGCGAGGCAAAGCGATAGATAACCACTCAACGGACACTGCATTCTAGCGCTTAATGATTCACGACTACGATGGCCGGCGGGACCTTCCGCCGGGGAAAGTTCCTCTTACCGTGAGTTTCGCCCAGAAGGACAAACTTATCTAGAGCACCCGTGTGTTGTATCCATCACAGTTATTTATTTTCTCCTCGCTTTTCAAAATGAAGCCAACCATCCAAATTCAAAATCTTTTGCTTCTCCAAAGAGTTCACAGTGGCCAAAATCTTTTTCAAAATCAAACTTTTTCATTCAGCCATGAACTCCACCCTACTTGATAGAAACTTTGGTTCGGTCACACTCCCTTTCGTGGTGCGACTATTTTGAAAACCTCGTGTAACCACCTACGAGATTTTCGAGGGTTATAATCTTGCCCTCAAAGCATTCCCGGCATGATCCAAATTTTCATGTGGACTTGTGCTGCCTCCTCTCATAGGGAAAGCGAAAACAATAGTACACTATTATCATAGGAAGTTTGAATGGGGACTGCGAAGAACTCGAAAGACAATTTTTGTTCTAGCATTCTTCCCCCATCAATGCCTACCGAAGGACAATCCTCGATTTTGAGTAGGATGAGAAGGAGTCCATAGGTGGTGCAGCCTAGGGCCGAGTTCATAATGTTTATACATGTTGGCCTAGACTTCATCATTACCCGATAGTGTGCTTTTTGCATATCTTTTTGTTCGGGTCATGACATGGATGCTGCTCCTATGCCCTTGACATGATGACGGTTGGAGGGTCGCTTTGCTCTGAAAAATCTACAACGGAACATAGGAAAACTCTTGAACACATCCCAGAGAAGCTTGCTTCTCCCGCTTGTAGAACCTATCCCCTCCACAACAAGGGCATGTCCAACTTTGAGGGGCCCTCGTCGGTCGAACCCCTTACCCTACGCCATTGAACCGGTACTGTTGAGGTCCTCTCTCCCGAACCCACGAACATCGGCGAAGGAGATGCTTCGTCCTCGAGTTCGCGATTGAATTCACCTGATGATGACAAAACCCTCCAAAGCGCGAGGTATGCTTAGACTTTCATATCTATCTCATCCTTGACTTCGATCTTCTCTATAGGCTACCCTCTAGAAAAAGCCTTTTCACGACTGATAGAGAGCCATGATGAGAAGTTGGGAAAAGATAGCTTCTCGCCTCTCACACCTAGACATCCCAAAAGGCAAAGCATCTTCCCCAACCAAAACCCGTCTCGAGGAGGCGTAAGTTTATAACTCCTCATTCACTTCACCCAAGTTATTTTCCCACATCTTAGTGAAACGAAAAGCACCTGTCGCCCTCACACGAACACAAGTCATGTCCCTCTCGGGCCGATAAAAGCGCTTGTTCTTGACAATGGTCAAGATTCAGCGTGCGCCTCGCCCTTCATGACACATCTTGAGGATAAACCCTCATGAGCCCATGGACATGCACTGAAGTGACAACTCTTGAGACCAAGTGGAAAATACGTGCTTTTTGAGCATAACAAGTTGTCAATTGAGACTTCTTACATGCTCACCTTTGGGTCTTCTTGAGTTTGTCTTGCTTCTAGCTCGAGTGCTTCGACGAAGATCACAACCATCTCTTGGTTCTCTTTGTAAAACTTTTTAAGAGAATGGTTGCAAAATCTCGTAGTAGCATGATGACACTAACCTTGCAGCTTGAGCGTAATGCCAACTTCTTAGTGGTGAAAAGCGGGAACTTCACCACCATCGCCGTGAAGATGTTTTCCTGCGGTCAAGCTTATGACCATAACTCAAGCAGCGCCGAGAATACCCCGGACTATCAGTTTATGTCTCTTATTATTGTCATAAAAAGAAAAACCCTCTCATTATAATTATCTTATCTCTCTTTTCAAATAAAATAAAATGAATAAATAAAATTTTTCTCTCTTTCAGAGCAATAATAATAAATGTTTTATCTCTCTTATTATTTCCTCAGCTTTTCCCTACTTTTATTTTCATAACAATAATAATAATAATATCCTCTTTCTCTTATTAATAAAAGCAAGAACATGTTATCAAGTTAGTATGCACTTTCGGGTATTCTTGTCGCTAACCATTTGGTGGAGATCGATTAAGAAGAACAAAAGAGGCATGCGACGCTCGAGAAGCACATGGACACATCATCATGATGCCCATGGGTGATGGAAGATGCTCAAGAGGAGACCTGGACTCTGTCACACTTGACTTTTTATGCGAAAAAGTCCAAGTGTGGGGGAAGATGGTGACAATCTCAAGTTCCATCCACCAAGGGGGTCATACACCCGAGGGTGAATAAAAGACGATGTCGACCCTACCTTGCTAATAGAAGAAGAAAGAGAGAGCTCGAAAAAGATGAAGAGAAAGAGAGAGAGAGAATTGAGATAGAAAGGGAAGAGAAAATAGTGTTGTTGAAGTAAAAGAGAGAGATAGAGAGAGAGAGAAGAGAGAGAGGTCAATACAGGAGAGGAAGATCAGGATATATATATATAAGAATGTCGTATGCAAAATACATATAGAATAGCAAAAATAATAAGAGAGAGAGGAGTCGTGGGCTCCCACATGGTCAAAGAGTAAACACGATGTAAGCCGCTCGACCCACGCCCTCCTTCATTGCTTCAACAAGCAAGAAAGGGCTCGCTTCATCGCCTGTCGTCTATCATCAAGACAGTAGCCCGCACACACACAAGAGATTGTGTGTGCAGCTAGCCTAGCCTTGACGAAGCATCACAATTAAAAAGCCATCATGCAAACCCGCGCATCAACTTTGATACTTTATCCATAAATGCCGTCGGTATTATACACTCCTCGTATGTAGCGTAAGTTCAATTCACCCCCTTTCACTCATTTTTGTCTCCATTAAAATAAAAACTTATGCTTCCCCATGCCATGACATATGCTTTGAGTTTGGTGTACCTACATGGATCCATACATCCATAGATCTTTTTAAATTAAGCTGCAGGTACTTAGGTTAAAAAATGATCTCCTTTAATCAAAACTTTGACATGGTGTCAAAGCTAGGTTAATGAACTTAGAGCTTCGTTTGTCGCAATCTTCGGAATATCTTATGCTCCGAGAATGATCAAGGCTAAGTGTTTTTCAATGCTTTATGTTAGCCTTGCTTGGAGTGATGCCGAGGTGAATGAAAAAAAAAAATAACGTGGCAAAAACAAAATAAAAATAAATAATAATCATAATAAAGGCTCCCGCATTATTTTTGCCGATAGAAGCCATGTGTTTATTATTTGTTTTGTTTCTTTATTTAAAAATAAAAACAGTACAAGAATAAGTGTGGAGACTCTCAATTACAAGCACACCCATCCGATTTCAACACAAATGCACGAACACCGAGCAATTCACGATGGAGAAGGACAAAAACAACGACTACTATTTAACACCTTCCTTCAAATTAGGTTTGTGAACTCCCTCTCACATCCCCTCAAAATTTTGAAATTTAACATTGAACAAATCAAAAAGACAAAACCCCCTTGAAAAAGCTCCATCTCTAGTCTACCAATTGAAAGAGCATGCATACACTTTATTCCTCGGCCAAACACCATACTTTGTTGAGCAACTACCTTTTAGGGGACCCCATATTCATCTCAAACAATTGAGCTTTTTGAGATATGGTAGAAATGACTTGACACTTGCTCTCTTATGCAATAGAGACTTGGTTTTATTTCAAAATTCAAATAAAGCATGCTCCCGGGTTTGACTTAGACAAATCCTACCAAAGCTTTGAATAATGACATGAATATCCGCTATAGCTTCCCTACCTGGCCATTGAGTTTTTGTGAGCTCCGTTGATCAAGCGTTGAGAGAGGCTCATACTCCCAAGATCGAAAAAACACGTACACCCACATATACATGCCAATTCTCACAATGAGAATTGCGCACAACATACATCTTCACCATCCACAAAATAAATACTCCATCCAATTTACACCATGATCATCCCCTCGTTATCGAAAAAGTATCATGCGTAAAAGAAGATACAAAGCTACGAAAAAAAAAGAAAGTGAAAAGATGAAAACATGTGTCCGAGGGCGCAGTAGAGCCCACATCTCTAAAAAAAAAAAAAGAGAAAAGAGAAAAGAAAAAGAAAGAAGAAAGTAGCCTGTATCTCTCTAAAAGCATACAAAAAGAAAAGAAAAAGAGATCATGAGTCAAGGGAGTAACCACAAAAAAAAAATATCTCACAAATATTTTCCACGCGACTTTTGCATATTTCTCGACCTAGAGTGGCGGCACATCTTTCCAACGATCCGTAGTTTGGCGACAAAACATCTACGAGAGGTGCGTATGTAACACTCCCTCAAAAAGATCCACAAACCCCGCAGTAAAGCTAGGATGAAGTGAGAGCAAGAGAGTGCTGCGGGTAAGGAAACATAAAAATGAGTGACCATGTGAGAATCAACGAGGGAGCGATTGCTGCTATCTTTAAAATCCAAAGATTTACCAAGTCTTTACACATGAGTAGTAGCAAGGAGATATGAATTCTGCCGTCCATTGCTCAATGCGTTCAAAAGATAACATAGTGAACACTCTTGAAAAGCTCGGGCCAAAGCGGTAGAGGCGAGCCAACTTGTATGCAGGTCTACATCTTGGGAGTGAACTCACTTTAGTTCATACGCCTTCACTCGAGGACGAAAAGCAAAGGGCTAAGTGTGGGGGAGTTTATTGACGGTGCGTTAACTACATTATTTTATGTACCGTCAACATTAATATAAAATCACAAAAACACAATAGTAACAGGTCTTTGAGCTAACCATTTCCAAAAGTTTTGGTACTTCACTTCATTTTGCAAGACAATTGAAACAAATACATTTTTGGGCAAAAGCAAATGAAAACATATAAAAGAATAACAAGGCCCTAAATGGACATAAGCAAAGCAAGGAGAAGAGAGAGAAAGCCCATAAACATGAATATCAACATCTATACATAAGCCCAAGAAGTGGAAACCCAAATCCAACATGAAATGACAATGGGCCACTTGACATGGGTTTAGTATTTTGGGCATAACTTCTCCATACGAAGTCCGTTTTCGATTACCCGACCGAAAGCAAGCACCCGACAAAGCTGAACATCGCCACCATTTGAGCCCATCCCTGCCTGGATTTGGGTGCGCCCGCACCTTGGGGTGCGGTCACCCCCTTTGGCAAACACCGAAACGGGCTCCACTTTTTCTCTCGAAGTGCGGTTAAGGTCCAAAGCGGTATGGCGGTATGCTGGGTTGCCACGCGTTCACTGAACACTGGACGCCGTGAGGAGAGTCGGCTAGCAGCTTTGAAGAGACCTTCCAAGCATCGCGCGAGCATATGCTCTCTCCTCCTCCTATAAATAGATGGCTCCCTCCCTCTCACTCCAAAGACACAACCATTCTACACACACACACACAGGGAGAGCTTTCACTGTAATGTAATAGAAGAGGAGTTCTTGTTCTTCATCCTCCCTCTTAGATTCTAATGGAGAGTGAGAGAGGAAAGCTAGAAGCTACTTTGCTCCTTCTAGCTGGAGGTGTCGGAAAGTGCCCTCGGTGGTCACATGCTGGCCTCCTAGAGAGGTTGGAGTGCGGACTTTGCGGTGTACCAGCTTCACTTTGTACCTCTACAACTTCCTTACACTTTGGTAAGAAAGTTACGTGTTCATCTTCGGCTTATTGTTCTCTCAAGTATATTATCTTAGCTATGTATAAACTTGCAGGATCGATAGATTGTACCTTCGGGTCGTGAATTCTTGGTAGAAGCGGACTCTCTTTGTACCGAGGAACCTTGATCGACACCCAAGAAGTTGTGTGCAGTAGTGCAAACGTGGTGTTTGGACTACTGACCACCTATCTTTGCGCGAAGCATCCGACCTGTCGTGAGGTAGCGCGGTTGCCGAGCGAGCCGCGCGCGTCGCTCTCTAGTGCTCCACGTTCCGAGTGTCGACGTAAAAGCTAATGGTCGAGACTCTCGCCGGTCTGCCCAGAAGAGCTGGTGCCCGCAAAGGAGATAGCAGCCCTAGAAATCCACTTTGCAAAGCTTGAGCTCGCAAAGATACCTCCACCCACGCAGATTTATCCCTAGGGTGGCTCGTCGAGAGGTGGCTAGCGCAAAGCGGTTCCTCGTAAATACCGACATACCACGACTACTTCCGGGTAGAGCTACAACGCAGCAAGCCCGCATCGTCGCTGCGGCTCTCCGCATGCGTTAGCGACTGATCAACATCGACTCGTGTTCAAAGAGAAAACTGGCGACACATCCATCGGCAATACGGCGCCGGAAAATGCTTGTTGGTGTTTACGTAAGCCGAAGTCCCGTCGGCGAAGCACACGCGAAATACGTTGTCGCCCTTCTTCACCGGTGGTATGCGGTATACGTATATTTTCACGAGTATGAGTTACGTGAGGAGGGTCTCTAAAGCGTAGTCTACCTTGAGCAAGATAGAGATAACTATGATGCCGGAGTATGTCTATGGCAACAACAAATTCTTAGGCGAGATCCCTTTCGGCTATAATATCCCCACTCGGGCACCGCCAATGCTACAGAGCTAGGTGAAGCTTCCTGACGACTCGCTCCCACGCTCACACACCGATGAGCGCGAGCACAAAGGAGCGAACCGACAGTGGCCGCCACCACTCCACCGGCCTACCCGCGAAACCGCGGAGTACGAGGCAGATAGATAACCACTAGTCCAAACACCACGCTTTGCACTAACGCACGACTTCGATGTTGGCTTCAAGACCTTTCCAGCCCGAGCGTCTTTACTGTAGCTCCCGCCTCGAAGGACGAATCCATCAATCCCGCAAGGGTGATAACTAGAAAAGATAATGTGCCCAAGAACAATAAGTCGAAAAGATGGACACACGACCTTCTCTACTCACAAATGACCAAAGTCGTGGCAAGAGGTACAGCATACGCGTACCGCACGCAATCGGCACTCCGGCTACCTCCGAGAAATCGCGGCACACGCGGGGTACACCGAGACTCCAAGTAGAAGAAGCCAACTCTTCTTCTAGCTTTTCCCTCTCTCACTCCCTATTCTATTTGGCAACCGAGGCTCTCTCACTCTTTCTTGCTCACGCGAGTCTTCTTTGCCGCTTCTTGAGGTGTGTTGCGAGAGTGAAGAGAGGCCTCCCTTTTATATGGTAGAGATGCCGAAAGACTCTGGAAAAGATGCGCACCTCCCACTCCATTATGGCCAAAGCTAACCAAAGAGCCAGGGCGGTTGTGGGATTCTACTCGCACTTGGACACCGCTCCACCTTTCTCTAGATGAATACCGACCACGTGCAGACGGGCCGAACTGGCAGACGCTTAAACCTGGCCAACGGGCCCCCCGGGTACTCTGACCACTGGTGGGCTTGTCACCGTCATATTGATTTGGCCCGCCTGGCGGTCTTGTGTGCTAGATCCGATTCCTCCCGAGGTATATTACCTGGTTTGCTTAGTTTTATATTTTAAATAAATATTCAAATGTATATTTTATTATTCTTCTTCACAATTGGCCCAAATTGTGTATTTCCTATGTTAAATATGCAAAAAAAACAACATATTTCACCAAAACTATGGAATGTGTGTTAGTAAAACCCCTATTTCTAGGTTGTTGATGGATTTTATATAATTTGTTGGCGGTATTTTTATATGCGTCATTGACTACCAACGTGCCTCTCCCCTCACTCTTTCCCTCTACTCTCCCTTCCTCCTTTGCCTCAACAACCTCATCGCCAGACTACTCCCGAGTAAGCATCACTACTAGACCCTTGTGCTTATCTCACTCAAGTCACTCGCCTCCTGGCACGTCCTCCTCGGGTTCTACCTCTTCAAAAGGTTAGAGCCATGCTCGATTGCGGTAGCGGCGTGCATGAGCTGGGAGCAAACAGCGGATGCGGCGCAGCGGCCGATGCGATAGGCGTGAAACGAGCACGATGCGAGTGTACACGCCACCGTAGCAGAGCCTACAAAGGGATAGAGAGCATGCTATAGCGAGTCGGGGCCCTTAAACCCTAGCCACTGCAGGGCACAGTTGGCACACATGTTAACATATACTTTTAGTGTCAACTAAACATGGAAAAGCGACTACAAATATAGTAGATAACCTTGTATTAGGTTTATACTAATGTAATTTGCCGCAGATTTATGCCAAAGTTGTGATTTGCGAGATCCCAATGTACACGCGTAATTAGCGTGTCGTCGAGCTGGCGTGACGTCACGCGCCATCCAACTCAAACAAGACCAGAAGGCTCCCGGAATACACGACGTGGAACGACGCTTAACACCCAAGCAAAACATCATCTAGAAGACCTGTGGCCACGACGCGGTCGCGCGCGGGGTGGGACCCACCTCGGGTCGATCGCTCTCATCTCCGTGCCGTCGGCCCGGCTTGGCAAAGTTGTCCCTCAAAGCTCCGCAAACGTTCCTCCACCACGCTCTAAGACTGCGCAATCTAATCCGGTACGCATTTGATAGCGTTTTGATCCGAGCTGCCGGTTACGCCACGAGATACATGCAGGTAGTACCATATTGCCCTGTTACTGGCGGAGGAGGCCAGACGACCTATATACTGTAACCCTACACTAGAGGCGAGTACTGATTGATTTGAGGTTGTCCCAGCTGAATGGATGGTCTCTCGTAATATGTTAGAGAATCTGATCAGCGGCTACAATGCCAGCCAGAATAGATCTAGTAGAGAGTTAGGAGAGCGGAACCTGCGTTACCTTACGGAAAGTTCTTCAGCGGGTATATCTTTGTATCTCGTAACTCTATTAGACTTTATGCCATAATTAGATATATCTTTCTAGTACTTTTATGCCTTTCATGTTATTGATATAGTTATTATACTATTGCATGGGATCTCATTTCAATGTGGGGCTCTAGTTATGCTAGTAGCTAGAGTAATGGTATAGTGTGGACGTAATTGTCTAGGCTATAGGTTACACGAGGTTGTATCCCACGGTTAGTTGTGGTAGCCAGCGGGGGTAGCAGCGTACAGCCAGTCTTTGTAATCCACCACGTTAGGGTTGGTGTTTAAGTAGAGATTTTTGGCGGCCTTCCCCGATCACCCTTTCCAGTCTTTGAGGATGGGGCCGGTACGCTGCTCCAAAAGTGTATTAGAATAGTATCACTTAGAACCAAAAGTACTAGAAAGTATTGAGGAACCTAGATCTCTCCCGTTGTCATATAGAGCCTAGTTATCTACTCTATATTATAATATTCTCACAGTTAAATGCTATTAGTATCATACATATCATATACATTATTTACCCCTCACTTTAGTTTAGTTGGTATATTAAGTTAGTAGATACATGATTTTGATTTATCATAGTCTTTACCCTTGCTTCACAATGGAAAATATAAATACTTGATATAGGAATATAGGTAAAAGCTACACAATGGTATATTTATTAAATATAGCGCTTACTTGAAACCCTTTATATTCTTTTGCACTTAATAAATACCAACAAGCTTTTTAGCACGTGCGAGAAGCAATTGGCGTAAGATTTTTGATATGATCTTGATATACGCTAATTTAATTATATTAACACTAGCTTTAGTAGGATTATCCTTGTTACATTTGGGTGTAGAATAGAAGCGAGACCCAAAAGATGTAGTGCGTCTTAAACGAATTCCTGAATTGGAAAAATTTAGAATTTTTGCTCAATCAAAGATTCATCACCATTGGAACCTGCTATCTCAAGGTATGTATTTAAATATATATATATTATTCTAACCATGTATAGATGGAAGAAGAAGTCGCCCGTCACAAGAAAATTCAATACATACATCTCAAGTGACGTACATAAGTACACTTTTACTATGAGTAAGTATGATTAAAAGGTGAGATAATTTTGATTATAAATTAACTAAGTAGTTATCATTTAATTTCTTGCATTGCATGTTTACTTGATCAACTCATGCATTCACTCTAAACAGTTTATGTTTTCTCATAGTAAGATCCATTGCATGTTTAGTTCATTGACTCCATTTATGTTTGCATCTAAAAAAAATCTCACCATGATCATACTCTCTTTCTATTTGTTTACATCTCTATAGTGATGCTTTCATACTACCTTTGTTTGCTATAGTAGTTTGGTTTGGAAGTTCTACCATTGGAAAGCTTCCAAAAGGCTTTTAAATTAAGCATGGTGCTTAGGTTAAATAGTCTTCCTGTTAAATTAGACATGGATTGACTGTTTGAATTTATTGAACTAAAGTATTGCTTGTGTAGACATTGCTTATTATTCATTGACTAACCTGGGAGAAAACTCTTAAATCAATTGGGTAATTCCTAATGAGCTTAGGTTCAGAATGAAGTAAGGCATAATTTAAAAAGACGCTCGGTGTTTTTTGTGCAAATAGGCTGGGCTACATTCATTCATCAAAAAAAGAAGAATTGTAAGTATCAAATATCATTTAAATATTTTTGCTACAAAAAGTGACTGAATCCATATGCTAGAAGTAGGACAAAAAGTCAAATGAAGTTACAAGCCTACCTCCTAAAATAAAAATATATTTACTAAAATGAATAATGGACCTTTTCATTAGGGGGTAAGATCTTATGGGCCCACATCTCTTTAACCAGAGAAAATATGGACACAAGTATGGGTCAAAAGCCCACCTCGAGAATGGAATACAGGGAAGAAGCAATTTCATACAGATATAGTCCCAAAAAGATGGCCAGAGAAGAAAAATACCGGAAAAGGCTAAGGAGACTATTTACTACCTTTCATCCTCATCCACTTCACCACTATCATCATGTATGTCCTACCACATGTGTAATTCTACTACCACCATCTACTTAAGAGGGTCATACATAGGATCTTTGAGTTTCTTTTGAAAAATATTGCAAAACCCCGGGATGATAGTTGATCAAAAAGCTTTGAGACATGGTACTTAACTTGATTGTTTTATCTAGCTTATGATTCATGAAAGGCTCGCCCCATGGTAGCGGTATGAGAGAGCAATACGGTTAAGAGGAGAATTTATTTCGATAAACCACGGTACGAGGGTATGAAAGCGTAGTAGCAACTCTATCCTACTATAGCATATAGTTTTTGCTAGGGACTAGCAAAGTAGGTAAGGGGAGGGGACACATGTTGGCGGCTTTGTGCGTTAATATAAAAATGGAAAATAAGCATAAAATGGCATAAATGAATATAACCTAGACTTGGGGAGGTTTGCTACTAATGATTTCCACAAGTTTTGGTGTTTTGTTTCTTGAGGGATTACGGAAAAACTGATTACAATTGGGCCAAATCTCGGACGATAAATGGCCCTTGACATCGAAACAAGACTACAAGCACCAAATAACGGCGTGAGCCAAATGCCATCACCCAAGAAAATGTCATCTGATGACTTTGAGTACACCAACTGCGGCAGACTCGTCAAGGGTGGGACCCACCACGGATATATCATTTGCTATATTTGGCCCCAGAATGAGAAGATATGAATTTACAAATAATGGAATATTCTAGAAATCTAATCCCGCGGGTGGGATTTAATTGGGTTTGTTTTGGCCGGTTAAAAGGCTATATGCATTACATGAAGGTTTAGTACCATATTGCTTGCTTAAAAGGTGGGGAGGCCGAGGAGACCTATATAATGTAACCTAAACCCCTAGGAGCCAGTGCAGATTGACGATTTGAGAGTTGTCCCATGAATGGATGGTCTCGTTAATATTAAGAAGGGGAATTAGATTAGGCTGCTACAATGCAATAGAATAGATCTAGTAGAGAGTTAGAGAGGCCGGAGGCTGGCGTTAGGTTACGCGGAGAATCGCCGGCGTTGCGGTATATCTTTGTATCTCAACTCTATTATTAGACTTTATGCCATAATTAGATACTATCTCTTTTCTGGTACTTTTGCATGCCTTTTCATGTTATTGGTATAGTTATTATACTATTGCGCCGGGATCTCAGCTTCGTATTGAGGGGCATACTAGTTATGCTAGGTAGCTAGAGTAGTAGAATTTATATAATAGTGCTAGAGGCGTGAGGTGTCTAGGCTATAGGTTCGAGGTTAGCATCAATCCGCGGTTAGTTGTGGTAGCCCGGGGGTGGCGTGACCACTGTCCGGTCTTTGTAATCCCACCGCGTTTAGGGTTGGTGTTTTAAAGTAAGGAAGCTTTTGGCTGCCTTCCCCGATCTCCTTTTCCCGATCTTTTTAGAGGATCCGGGCGGTGACGCTGCTCCAAAGTGTATTAGAATAATTGTTATCATAGGAGCAAAGTACTAGAAGTATTGGGGAACCTAGATCTCTCCGTTGTCCTCGACCTAGTTATCTACTCTATATTATAATATTCTCGGTTAAATGCTATTAATTATCATACATATCATATACATTATTTACCTCCTCACTTTTAGTTTTAGTTGGTATATTAAGTTAGTAGATACATGATTTTGATTTATCATAGTCTTTACCCTTGCTTCCCGTATTGGAAAATATAAATATAGCGATACTCGGGAATACTCAGGGTAAAAGCTACAATGGTATATTTATTCGCAATAAACTGCGGAACCCTTTATATTCTTTTTTGCACTTAATAAATACCAGCGAGGGGCCTAGGGGGAAGTCAAGGTGGGAGATAGTGGGTAGGTAGTGAAGCTTAAGGCCACATGGGAGATGAGCGGCGGTAGCCGCTCTCATGGATTAAGTAGGGAAAGCGGCTAGAGCTCAAGATTGCTTGAAAAACAAGGTAGGAGGCATTTTGGTGTTTCTTAGCGAAAGCGCGGCAAGTCCATAGCGCCGCGGGAAATACCGTTGTGCACTTCTCGTGATAAGCGAGTATGGACACTGTAGTGCGAAAAGGGCGCGGTTCGCGTTGAGGAGCCTACTGGACACATGTGGTCACCCAAGGCAAGGATTGGGTTCCTATGAGTAATATGAGGTTTCTATGGGCTTAGATTTCCGTCGGTGATTTACTGCGCGATGTTATCATCGCTCGCCCACGGACGCAGAGCCCCTGCGCCCAAAGCCGGGCGGTCGGCGAGCTAGCTCTCACGTCACACGAGCGTGGAGGGATTGCAGCGGAGACAAGGCTGTCATGCAAGCCACGCGCCTACCCTCGCTGACGTTGGGAAGCCGCCAAAGAGTGCAGGTGAGCGCATGCGCACACACCCGCGTTTGCACGTCCGCGATTCTTGATGTTGGCCAAGGTTCCGGTCGAGTCCCTTCACCAAGAACTAATGCTCAGGCGAGAGCAATCTCACCCAGATCACTAGGGCTATAACAAGTTAGACAATATAGTGGGAAAGACAATAAGCGAGAGACAAACACAAAGCTTGCTCACCAAAGTGTGAAGCGGTAGAGGTACAAGCGTGCGTGAGTGTGAGCAAAAGTCAGCCTCCAGGCCTCCTAGGAACAGCGGATCACGAAGCTACTCAGAGCATGACTCAGGAACTGAGAGGACCCAGTTCCTGCTAGCTTTTCCTCTCTCACTCTCTAAATTTACAAGGTAGGAATGAAAGGCTAGCTACTCCTCTTGCTCAAGTGTGCTGAATTCTCCTTGGAATGGTTGTTGTGAGGAGGTGGAGGAGCCTTCCTTTTATAGCTTGAGTGGAGGGGTCTTTGGAAATTAGCCACCACCACCATAATGTCCAAACCGACCAAGAATGGCGGTTTGGAGGTTCAACTACTGGTCCACGGCGCCCACCGACCGTTCTCTGGAAGATATTGTACGCCTGCCTCATACTAGGCCCGGCCCAGCCGAGGAGGAGGTTGCGAGAGCGCGCAATCGACCCCAAACCGCGGCTTTGGCGATGTCGGCGTGTTTCGTTGTCTTGGGCACGGTTTTGGATGTGGAAACTGAGTTTGTGCTTCGGCGAGGGTAAGTTGGATTGGACTTGCCATTTGTCACATTTGGGCTTTTTCTATTTATTGTATTTTATTCTTTTTCCTTGTATTTTGGACCAAAGTGCACATGTCTTGTCTTGTACGCAGAGCAAATATACAAAACTATGGAATTTGTTAGTTTATAACCCCTATCTCTAGATGGTTTTGGTGTATGTTGGCGGTCTTTGATATGTAGTTGGTTACGAATCAGCGAAGGCCCGAGATCTCGGTGGTAGGGAGGGAGGTCTAGGTAAAATGGGGCGACCTAGTTTGTAGGGCTTAACTCTCAAACCTTAGCCCGTAGTGGCGAAGGAATCTCAAGGATAGGGAACCGTGTAGTTGTTAGTGGATAGGGCACAATGGGTATGTGGGTTAGGGCCGCAGCGGCATAAGATGATGGTGGCGGCATGGTGGGGACAAATTTGCGGCTGGCCGGTGTGCAAAGGAAG
>JADLZK010011208.1:0-20157 GCA_015847255.1 Hyparrhenia diplandra
AAGACGGCGAGGAAATCGCCTTACTTGGCGGATTACCATGTGGAGACCGTTTCTCTTGTGGATTAGCATGGCGGATCTGTGAGAACGATCCTGGGAATTTGAATGAAAAATGATCGGTTTTGTAAAATGATCATAGTAATCATTTGGATAATGGATCCTCTTGAAAACAGAAATCTTTCGGTTTTGATTCCCAGATTTTACTACATCAACAAAAGATTTCTTCTTGGAAGAAAGAGACAGAACTTTTGGTGCACCCACCGTAGTCCAAGAATCTGCTTCTAATTGATTCCAAATATCCAATTCTTTTCTCCAATTCGGGCCACCATTGCCCCAAAGAGAGAAAAAGATAGAGAAGGATTTGTAGACAAAACTTCTTAATTTGTAGATCAAAATCCTCACTTGTTTGCAAGAAACTAAAAACTTGAGCATCCATTCCGAGAGATGAACTACTTGAAAATCACTTGCAACGCCACCAAGGTAGGACTGGAGAATGAGACTTACGGATTCAATATTCAGACGAATAGCAGAACGCCCAAAGCTGGCCAGGAGGTGGTGGCGGTGGGGAGGGAGCGGGGAGCGGAGAGGAGAGCCATCTTTTTAGAAACTTTGTATCGGTTCTCGGTTGATGGAGCAAATCATACGAAAGCTAATTTTTCTTCTCTCTTAGCTCACACGAAAGCACCAGCAGAAGGAGCAAATCTTGTACTAAAATTATTTTTTTAATCAAAGCACAACGCTTTTCTTGTGTGGTTTGTGGACCATACCATCTTTTTCCCTTAATTGAAGATTTTATTTATAACCGTTCGAGAATCTCCAGCTTATAAACAACTTTGCTTCACATGTTGGCTATGAATTTAGCACACTCCTATAATTTTTAATTTGTACTATCTTGTTATTTTTAGTATATGATGTTTAAGAAAAAGCTAATTAATTTCTTTGTCTTTAGTTTTCTATCCTAATGTCACCAAAAAAAATACAGAGGGAGTATTGGAATATCTGTGGCGTTAAATAGTGCATTAAACTATTACGTAGAAAACTATAAATAGTCACGGAATGTTTTGTTGATCAAAGTACAAAACTCATCAAGGCCAATAGACATGATAACGACACCTCAACAAATTCGTACACTATCTCCGTCCAAAATACTTGATTTATGTTCTCCAATATACCCCCTCCTTCCAAAAATAACTGCAGTTTTATAATTCAAATTTGGTTCGAAAATAAGTGGTGTTGTACAATGTGGACCAGATTGTGGAACCCGTTTAATAGAAGAACCACAGCATCGCATATGCATTTTGGCTCGTTAATTCCAACTATTGATTCTGCATTAAAATTCTCCAACAACCTAAGAGGCAAATAGATTATGCATCAAAGCAAGCACTACTGAATAGGGAAAACCTCAGCAAGCAAACTGCTTCAACCAAGTTATTTAAATCATAGTTTGATTAAGCATCAGATTTGAATTGCATAGTAATATAAACATCCAGTCCTTTATGTAAATATCAAAATACTTCCAAGTGTAATGCAAACAACTTTAAAGAAACATAAATATACTTACAAGTGCAATGCATGACTTCACTTCTACCCACACAACCCAACAAGAGGGTAGTGAAGGCTGCAACCACAATGCTTATCAATGTGTTTGCTGTATCGGGTACTTACCGCACCAATTTGGCTACGGTTTCTTCCAATGCATACCAACGGAAAGAGTGCAAATACAAATGTTGCAATGTATGCACTTCCAATACTTCATATACAACTCACAATTCATAACTTAGAAAGTAATACCAAAAGCTATGAAAAATATCATACTTCAAAGTAAATTAACAACTTTAATTTCAGATTATCCGGCTAGTGTGAGAAACTAAAATTTAATGAAGGCAATTCAAACAACAAAGCTAAAGCATGTGGACCACGGCGCCATGTTTACTTGCCTTTATCGATGATCAAAGGAATAAGCTAGACACTCTTCTGCGAAGGCAACAACCACCTGATTACAAGCAATTCTCAGTACTAATATCATCATACAAACAAGTACACCAACGATTAATGCACTATAGGCCTCAAACACGTTGTTTAAGCATCTACCGCTTCACTATAATTCATGACAGCAGCATTGTTACTTATTTTTTTCATAGACAAATAACCATACCATAATAAATTCCCGAAATCTACCAGATCATAGAAAATTCATTTATCTACCACTTTGATATTATGAAATTTGGCATAAAAAGTCTCAAAAATAGCATAAACATCTTTGCATCTTAACTGAACTTTTCGTCGTCGGTCAAAACAGGACAACAACCTTGTAAAATTCAAAACGGAGATATATATATTGAAAAATTATGTTCTCTAACAATCTGGAAAGCTTAAGAAAAACTCTAAAATTCTTATTTAGATCATAAGTTCAAATTTCTCTATTACAGGGGCCAAACCTGGGTAAATCTAAAATTGTCCTGATTTGCGTCACTGCAGAACAGTCATCTTAAAAAATACTATATCTCCAAAACTACAGAGGCTATAAGGGTGATATTGACATAAAAAGAAAGATATTGAAGTCCTCTACAAATGTCCACTTTATCAGAATTTATTGAACCACTAAGATGGCCTAACACGGCGATGAACAGATACTACATAATCTGACGAGTTTTCAGAACAAGAAAGACATTGGTTTATATGAATTTCAGCATTTACTCCATCTAGACCCTTTCAATTGAGATGATCCGGTCGAAAAAACTTCAACCAAAGAGGGGATTACGATCTGAAACCTCACCTAGGTTAAACACGATGAAGACAATGACCAGCCACTGGCTAGCCACATCATTGCGATGTGATCGTCGCTCAAATGGAAAAATTGGAGAAGAATGGCACGGCGGCGGCGGCAAACCCTAGCCCTTCCCTTCCTCCTTCTCCCTCTCCTCTCTGTTTTCCCGTGCATGAGTGAGGGTGGTGGCTGTTGGGGTGGTTAGTCACGGTGGGGAGGAGGAAGAGAAAAAGAACTACAACAATGGCTTCATGCAAAGGGCCGGCTAAATTAGGACAACGCGGTTGGGGAAAAAAAGAAAAGCCACGGTTGAAAGATGAGAGCAAAAGAATGGTGTCCATGCAAATTGTAGGCTAATTTAGGACAGCCATGTGGGGAAAAGGAAATACCACATTGGACCACTCTCGGCTAATTTTTGACCTCGGCCTCCAACTCAGCCTGGCGCCTGGACGCCTCATCCCGAACCCTAGCGACCTCGGCGACAACAACTATCAAAGACATTAGGAGGACTTTTTTGAAACAAGAGGAGACACAACGTAATCAAAACAAACAGGACGGGTTGACTACTCACTGTCCTTCTCCCGAGAAGACGTCGCGGCCGCTTCACGGGCTTTGGAGGCCTCCACCTACGCCTCACCGGCCTTAATTTCCGCGTCGATGGACAGCTCCTCACAAACGGCATCAAAAAGATTCTGGACGCGGGAGCTCTCCCAGCGCTCCACGGTCTAGATTTTTTGTGGTCCTCAACGGTCTCCTGCAGGTGGTCGTTATCCTTCTATAGTTTCTTCACCCTCTCGCATGTTTGGGAGAACCTCTCCAGCATACGACGGCGGACCTCCGACGTTCGCACAATCTCCTATATTACCAGGATGTTTCAAACATAGAAGGATGCAAACAGTATGAGACATAGGTCAAGGAGTCAATAACAATTATCTCCGCCGCGGCTTGGGAGCCCGGCATGACGACCTAAACCTCCATAGGTTTTCTTCATCAACCGCGGAGTTGATGACCTCGAAGATGTCACCGTTGTCCCTAGCGACGTGCCGATATGTCAACGTCGCGGTCTCCGGCTCCTCCAACACGATAGGAGCAGGACACCGTGGGATCTCCTCCACGACCTCAGGCACCGGAGAGCATTGGCGACAAGCTCGGCCATGTGTCGCCAATGGTAGGCTCTTCGGGGCCTGACGGCTTGCCAGCGACTGCCGCACCTCCCCCTCCCATGGTGAAGACACCACGGTCTCCGTCGTGTCCACCGACACCTTAGGCGGAGAACCAGCCGGCTTCTGACCCATGGCGGTCAAAGTCGTCAGGCCTGCGACGGGCTCAAACGCCGCCCTCGCATCAACGCTCGTGGACCTACAAGATCAACAAGAGCACAAAAAGCAGAATCAACACGAATGCGGAATTTCAATGCGACGGCAAAGGCTTCATTTACCTCGTCCCATGACGGTTGGCGGACAAAAATTTTCGTGGACTTACTGGGGAAGCTTCTTTCTCCTCGGACTTCACAGTTTTCTTCTTTGCAGACCACTAGGTGGGCCCCGAGGCCTTCTCCGCCTCGTCGGCGAGGACATCAAGTGGATTCTGGGTGCGACCACCGCGGTCCGCACCCTCTTCCGCTGACTGGCGGGCGTCAGCAGACTTACACCCAATCCGGTGGGCGATAGGCTTGCGGTCATCACCAGAAGACGACGACGGCTCCTTTGCTTGGCGGTGCCGCCCGATGAGGCGCCGATCTCCCCGCTGGCGTGACACTTGGTACCACGGGATGACTCCGCGGCCTTCTTTGATGCCCCCTATGCTCGGGGGAGACACGTCCTTCTCAGGCAGGGAGGACGACGACGATGAAGATGAGCTTTTCGCCGGTTCCTCCTCCCTCAGCGGCAACGGACAAGCAGTTGGCGTCATATAACCACCGTCTTCCGGTGGCACAGAGAAATACACCTCATTCCCTACACATTGCGTGCCTAGGATTCATCAGTTATCAATCGAGCACATAATCATCATTACAGCTAACGTCCGAGTAAGAAGAGTACAGGATGAACACTTACATCGAGACGAGGATTGTGGAGGCTGTACACCTGCTGCGGGTTCTCTAGAACAGGGTCAGGGGATGGAAGAACTTCTTCATCCCTGGTGATGACCTCAGCCACCAGAAGGTCATCCTGAACCTCGTAGCTGGCGCACCTCTCATGCTCCTCGCAGCCAGCACAATACTCCCAGGCGCGGTGCTTCATCTCCTTCAAGGGCTGGATCCGATGGCTAATGAAATCCATCATCACCACAATGTCATCAATTTGCCTCCCCTTCAGCATTGCAAGAAGCTCCCGCACCTGATCCATGTCGCGCTCCTCCGGCAGCAGCGACCAGCGCGTCGTCAGAATCATAGCGGTATCTATGTCCTCCGACAGGCTGCTCTGTGTGTTCTAGACACAGAACCACTTCGGCTTCCAGGTGATCCCGCCTGCGTTCAGCTTCAGGCGAAGTACTCCGCCGCGTGCCCTTCCCGCAACGGACGAGCAGCTGGGGACCTGGCCCCGACTACGGCTTCAACTGGTACAGGTACCACCACAGGTTGAAGTGGGGCTCCACCCCAAGGCAAGCCTCACACAGGTGCACGAAGACGGTAATCTAGAAGATACTATTGGGGGCGAGGCTGAAGACGGAGATGCCATAGTACCTTAGAAGCTTGGCGAACCACCCAAGAACGGGAAGCCCGAACCCGCATGGGTAAAAGCACTGGAAGACGACGACCTCGCCATCCTCAGGCATCAGGTACTCCTCGTTCACTGGGATGCGGTAGCTGGAGAGCGATCTCATCGGCAGCAACCCGACCGCCACCAACTCCGTAGCGTCGGACTCTTTCATCATCGACCACCACCATTGTTCCATGTGGAACTGGATCAGCCAGGCATGTGCCTCCACCTTCTTCTTCAACTCATGGGCAGCCTTTGAGTTGCTTTTAGGGGCCATCCTAGATCCGGTGCGGTGGCGGCTACGAGATGCAGTGGCAAAGCGGCAAGCTCCCAGGTGGATAGATCTATAGCAAGAGCGATGGAAGACGAAGAGGCAGCGTGTGTGTGGTCAGAGCAGCGGTGGCGGCTTCTCTTATATGCTACCACTTCTCAGGGGTGGAACCGCCTCACCTCGAGTGCTCCGCGGCCTAAGGTGGGCCATAGGCAGTCCGTCCCAAGGCCCACAAGACGAACAGGCATACGGAGCGCATACGGAAACCCTAAAACCACAGGATCAAGGAGAAATTACAAGAATGCCACCAGGACATCGACCTACAACAAGCAAGGACCTAAGCACGCCATGACCTCGCTCGGGGACTCGCTTCAAGACCAAATCGCTAATGAAACAAGCACTACGAGCCCAATGATCTCCATATCTTTGACTTGGTGACTAGCTCGGGGACTGATGCGAGTCCAGAAAAGGATCAACACAACTTCACTCAATCATGGGCATTCTATGCAATGCCACACTGACCAATTCGGGGTGCTAAATTTGGCCAGTTCTACGGGGTTGCAATCACCACGCCCATGCTCGGGGACTGCGTCGACTTCTTTGTTTTTGTAGATTTCTTCTACGACCTCGACTTGACCCTAGCGCCACATGGCTACGCCACCTACCGTCAGACTCGGGGACTAAGTGGGCACACTTCACCTACAGTGAATTGTGCTCCGACCTCGTTTCGGAGCTCCGAGACTCCGGCGACACTGGCACGGCATCGACTAAGCTTCAACTTGATCCTGGCGCCACGTAGCTGCGCCACCTACCATTAGGCTCGGGGACTAAGTGGGCACACTTCACCTATGGTGAATTGTGCTAACTTCTATGGCGACAACGGCTACATGAAGATCACACAAGTTTCACGTCTGCAAAAGTGTTTTTTTGCGCAAACGTGGGCACACTTCGGGGAAATGAAGAACTTCAAAATTTTTGGTAAAAAGCACCTTACACCCTCCGGCGCATCACACGCAACCTCCGCTGATGTCATCCAGAGCTCGACCTCGGTGAAAGAGCTTGGCTCGTCTGTCACCAACATCTGCAGACAACTCGAAGACCTATGGCCGCAATTGTTGACCTCCCATGGAGCTCAGCTATTGGGCTTTGACCTCTCTACCGACATGAAGACCAAGAGCGACTTCGAGGACCTCAACGATGACTTCGCCAACCTCTATGACCGCTTCACCGACCTCTCACTCCTGACGTCGAGCTCACATGAAGACTTGCTCATCAGCTATAAGGAGCTCGGGGACTAGCTATGGGGGAATCCCCCCTGGGATACCTCACGACCTGTACTCTCGGGTCGTGACCTTGTGGAGCTCGGCCTGTGTTGGCGGTCAACATCACACACTTTATACCGCCAACTTAGCTCTATAACATGAGAGATAACACACTTATGTCACATAAACCTTTGCTATTAACCTAGTTCCACTTGTATTTGAAGAAAATATGTTTTGTAGGTATAAAAGTGGAAACAGGTGAAAATACGCCAAATAATGATGAAAAGCGCACGATAGAATTGTGCTTTGACCAAGGGGAGCACAAGCAGGCCAAAACCGACTCGAACTAGACCAAATCACCATCGGGGACGCCAACTACAGTGGGCCACAAGCCCACCTATGAAAATTGGAGGCGAGATGGGCCAAACCTAGGCCGGCCGCACCCCTGGTGCGGCCACACCCAGGCAGGCTTCGATCCTACCGCGCTTCATCTGGCGGTTCACCCCAGAGGAATAGCGGTGGTTGCATGCGGTGAAACTTTTCACTTCACACCAAAACTACGCCAGAAACCGCCCTTCCCCTTGTATAAATAGATGGGTAGACCCCCCTCTCAAAAGAGAACACAACACCTAGAGCTTCTACCTCTGCACTTCTACTTCTTAGTTCAGTGTTAGTTTTTGAGCAAGGTTGAGCTTCTATGAGGGCTAGTCTCCTTGGAAGGATCTTTTGGTAATTTTACTATGAAGTTCCTTTCTTTATTCAAGTCCTTTTATTCATATTGCAATGCATATGAATTAGAGTATAGTTATCCTCATGTCATCTTTATAATATATGAACTAGAATATAGTTAATATATTGTGAAGGTTAACATGACTAATTATAGTATTAGCCGTTCATATGTAGTTCATGGAGAACTATAGAATTATACAGAGGGTGATGGTTTGGTGTACCTTTGGGTTTACCTTTATCCTTGCTTGTGGATCTATAGGGTCGGAGTCCCGGGGGGATCGAGGTAGTTTTCTATACACGTGGGCATTCTGTCCAGGTATATAGTAACCATCAGAAATGTCAGCATTCTACGGTAGTGAGGTAGGCGGTAGATGGTGACTGCCCTGTCCGTCCATAGTACTCCTCCATGTTCAGGTGTTGAGTTGGAGTTCTAAAAGTGTCCATCGGCTGGCAAACCAGCTGCGAGCATCTCCTCATCATAAGAACTTAATTCTATAATTATTTATGTCCCACATATGTCACTAGAGTTCATTGCACGGGCATTATTAGAATTGCCTGCTCATAGTAGATTTTCTCTTTATCCTTTTTCTCTTTATTATTTGTAGTAGCTTGAAGTGTGTTCTCACTATCCTGAATATTATTTACTTACCCCTGTACTAGACTAATGGTTATTTATAAATACATTGTGGGCTATCATCATCATTATGCTAGACTTTACACAAGCCTGCCTTCCTTTGAGAAAATATAAATAACAATACCTAAATACTCCCGGGTGAAATGCTACAATGATAGATCTGTGCGCTTGCGGATTGACTATTGAAACATATGAATCCATCTATCACTGGCGTTTCTTGACATTGTCACTAAGGATATTATTTATCTTTAGTGGTGATGCTAAGAAATGCCAACAGCCTGCGAGGTCTCGGGACATGACCTCACGGTGCTCGGCCCGAGACCCAAACCTCTACACCGCGACCTCCTAGAGGTCGATCGCGACTTGGAGTGCGGACCAAGTCATCGATCCCGTGACCCACGCAATCGCCTGGAGGGTATCCTAGAGATACGGTTCGATAGGATAGACTCCGATCTTGGAAATCTTGTAACAGATCGTATCTTACCCCGTAGGTTTCCGATCTATAACCCTACTCCCTGGTTATACAACGCGGGTAGGGACCCCCTCATTTGACACATTACTCTCATTGTAACCATCCAGATATATAGAGCGCGGGACATAGGCTTTTACGTCACGTCGACGGCCCGAACCTGGATACATCAGGTGTCTTGCATCTCTGACCTACCGTCTAGATTTTGATCTCACGCACCGCCCGCCGAACCGATCTACCTCCGAGGACGACCGCCAGAGGACTATTGGAGATTTCCCTTCAACACCAAGATCAGTCTGATTGTGTCCAATCATGCAACTGGTGCAAACACCTCATCAAAGGAAATCCCTTGTTTCTGCACATAGCCCTTGGCTACAAGTCTGGCCTTATACTTTACAGCCTCTCCATCAGAGTTCTTCTTGAGTTTCTAAACCCATTTCAGTCTAATGGGTGTGTGGCCAAGTGGCGACTTAGCAAGCTCCCATGTTCCATTCTTGTATATGGATTGCATTTCATTATCCATGGCATGCACCCACTCTTGATTGTCCACTACTTCTTTGTAACAAGTTGGCTCCTCCATTACTACAAGTAGTGTAGCAACCTGCACTTCTTCATCATCATCTGATTCAGGTTCTAGTTCCACCACTGGTGCATGGTCATATACTTCATTCAGATCTCTGTACCTCTGAGGCCCACCTAGTGAAATATCATACCCTTCTATCTCCATTGCCTCATTCCAAGCCTCTGAGATCTAAACTGAATGTTGTGGTGACATTGTTGCTTCTCCTTTTGTCGGATTTTGGTCAGCAACAATGTGACTACTGCTATCTACAGAATCCATACCAACTCCTGCTCCTATGTCAACACCAGCATCAAATTCTCCCCCTGAACCAACACTTTCATCAGTGTGGTGCTCATCTACACCTACATTACCAACAACTCCATGAGGTATGAATTCACCATCCACACCATCCCTGTCTTGTGAAAAATTAGTGACAGTTGCAACATCCCAGCTCCACTTCCTATTCTCCTCAAATACCACAACTCTGCTAACCACAATCTTATTTGTATTTGGGTTGAACATCCTGTGTGCTTTGCTGCCCTCTTCTATGCCAAAGTACACCAAAGGCAAGCTCCTATCATCAAGTTTCTTCAAATGAGCCACTCTTGGCCTGACATCACCTGTACAGCCAAAAATTCTCAAATGCCCCAACTAAGGTCTTTTGCCATTCAAAGCTTCATACTAAGTCCTATCACCCATAGGTTTAGTAGGCAACTTGTTCAAGAGAAAGACTGAGTGCCTGACAGCTTCTGCCCAAAACACCCCTAGAACACCCATGCTCTTCAACAAGGACCTAGCCATCTCCATCACAGTCCTGTTCTTCCTCTCCACAACCCCATTCTGTTGTGGAGTGTAGGGTGTTGTAAAATGATGCTTAATTCCAGCTCTTCAGGTATTCTCTTCTAGCTAATTCATCCAAGGACAACACATGGGTAGAGATGAAAGGGTAGAGATAGATTCCTATAGCTCTTATGTCTTAAGGATAGCTAATATTCTACTTCTACTTGCTCACTTCGAGCACTGGATCACACCTGGGTGTGCCAGGTGATGTCAGCCTCTAGCTCTACTCTCTAGCCGGACGTGGAGGAGTACGGGGGACGAACATGGCTATCACCACCTATAGCCTACCTCGCAACCATAGGCTAAACAGCAAACGAAGGTAACCTATAGCCTAGACACCACGTCTACGTTATCGACTACTACTCTAGTGTCGTACATGAACATCTGACTTCATCAGGAGTCCTCTACTAGAGTATCCGCCACGGGGATGGACAACAAACCCACAAACAAGTAAAGGTAAAGCTTAACTAAACAATGTAAAACTTAATGGACAATAGACATAAAAGACTATATGAACCACGAACACTTACTTAGCTAAGATCCCTGCTAAGGCGCCATGTAGATCCCCGTAGAGGTACAAGCTCGGGGAGACACCGACAAGTCTGGCACTTCCCCTCTCTCTCCCTCACATCTCTCCAATACTCAACTCTATAGCTACTAGGGCATAGCCCTTTGGAGTGGAAGCACAAATGGTAGAAGTGGTGCTCTTGATACTTGTAGTGTTGTTGTTGAATGAGGGGGAGAGGGCCTCCTTTCATAGGTAGAGGAGTGGGGGCTCTTTGGAAGATGTCCCTCCCCACATGGAAGGAGACAAACCAACCTCAATACCGCCCTCTAGGTACATTGAACCTGTCAAGCACCGTCGGAACCGGCCATAGGGAGGCGGTATCTGCCAACCAACCAAAGATGGGGCTGAACGGGCTAGCTGCCGGTCCGGCTGGACCCACCAGTCCGGCCAGACACAAATTGGCTCCGTTTGGGCTGAGATTTTGTGGGCTCGTAGGCCTCATCATTAGTTTTCCAACGGTGGGTGGATTTCATAAAATGGAGTTCGGATGAGGGAGTTATGCCCAAAACACTCTAGGGTGCTCCTGTAGTCCAAACTTGGATCCGAACTTGATTTGGGCCTTTTCTTCTTGGGCTCGATTACGAGCCTTACTCCTCTATGCCTTTGTGTATCATGGAAATACACTTTGTAATTGTATATTCTTGTTGTATTCCCATTCTTTTCATGAATGCTCACCTGAAACGGATAAACTACCAAAACTCATGGAACCAATTAGTTGTAAGCCCTATTCCAGAGTTTGCTAATCATTTTTATCTTATTTCATAAAGATATTGGTGGTATAAATGTGTGTTAAGGTGCACCAACAGTGTATCACCGTGTAGGAGTTCATAAATGCCTTTCTTTAGGTTATAAACCCGGGAGATCTCCCTGTTATCCTAGACCTAACCATTCTTATATCATGAGCTCTTGTGACATTAGCTATATTCATTTGTCTTGACCATGACTAGAACTGTTAGACTACTCCATTAGGTTATTCATTTATTCTTTATCTATTTTCTTTATCCTTTGAGGTGGATTCTTGAGTGTGTGTAACACTATCTATGAAACCTTATTTGTCTACCCCTATTTGATCAAGTTGGTTATTGCATATTTATAGTTCAATATTCAGATGCCATGCTAGCTTCTTACATACATGCCTTCCTTTGGGAAAATATAAATAACGATACCCTGAATACTTTCGGGTGAAATGGTACAATGATAGATCTGTGCGCTTGCGGATGAAATATCAACTATGCCAAGATCTATCACCGTTGATGTACCTAGTGTGATCACCGACATGGTGGTTTTACTTAGGAATATCAATGACGCATTTCAAGGCGCCGTTATAAGAGATGAGTTCTAAACCTGTTTCTAGTGATTGCGTTAAGAAATGTCAACAGTGGCTAGTATTGATGCCAAGTTCCTCATGAGATCATGATCATCAGCTCCTATTTCAGATTGATTCTGAAAATAGACAATTTCATCATCGGCCAAAAAAACCAACAGCTACTTCCCAAACATAGAGAGAAGAGTTAGCCAAATAAAGCAATCATAGTATAAGTAGTGGTAGATGCCTTAGAAACATGTCATTCATCATTTGATCATGAACTTGGAGTATAAAGGCTCTACAAACATAGTGAGCATACATAAAAAGATAGTACGGGTGGCTGATAACTATGCCAAGTTCCTCACAAGTTCATGATCATCAGGCTCTATCTAGAGAATTCATGGAATTTGACAATTTCATCATCGGCAAAGATAAGAAGAAAAAATAGCAGATACTGCCAAGGAGTATTAGGAAAAGGAGAGGATATATAAAAATAGTGAGCACAAAGGTAGAGTAGTAGGAGGACAGGAGGGCAAATAAAAACAGTGAGCATATAGAAAAACAGTGACCATTTATAAAAACAGTGAGCATATAGATAAGAAGAGTGAGCATATATAAAATCAGTGACCATATATAAAAACAATGAGCAAAATTTAGTGAGCATATATAAGAAGAGTGAGCACTTATATGAAAACAGTGAGCATATACACAAGCCATGAGCATATATAAAAACAGTGAGCATATATAAGAAGAGTGAGCATATACTTATACGAAAACAGTGAGCATATACACGAGCAGTGAGCATATATAGAAACAGTGAGCATATATAAGAAGAGTAAGCATATATACTCTCAGTGAGCACTTATATGAAAACAGTGAGCACTTACACAAAAATAGTGAGCATATACACTAGCAATGAGCAAATATAAAAATAGTGAGCATATATAAAAATAGTTTGCATTTAACTAACATGTTCTGCAATCCCAACTCGAGATCAATTCAGTGAGCATATATAATAGGTTCTGCAATCCCATCCCGAGATCAATTCAATGAGCATATATAACAGGTTCTGCAATCCCAACTCGAGATCAATTCAGTGAGCATATATGACATGTTCTGCAATCCCAACTCGAGAGCAATTCATAACAATCCACATTTGAAAAATGAGCACAGGATGGGGAGGCCATTTCGAGCACTTACCTGCAATTCAACTGCAAGAAGAGGAGGGGCGGAATAGGTTAGAGCACCGCCGGGCCGGTGAGGTTGAGGCCAGAGAGAGGGTAGGCACTACCGATGGCGCCCTTCCCCAGTGAGGTCGGAGAGGGGCGTGCGGCCGGCAGACGTTGAGGCTAGAGACAAGGTGCGTGGCCACCGAGGGTGCCCAAGTCCACAGTGAGGTCGGAGACGGGGCACGCGTCCACTCGAGGCCGAGGTCGGAGAGAGGGAGGGGAAAAATTCGGCAGCGGGAAGCTCCGCGGCAGCCGGCTGGATGGATCACGGAGCAGGGATGTCAGAGCCGGTGCCGCTGAGGTCGGGGTTGAAGACAGTTGGGCGGCAGAGATCCCAAAGGTAGCTCCCTAGCCACGGGGCGGACGGTGCGCCATCCGGTGTGGGGAGGGACGAGAGCAGCGGCGGCGACGGCTAGGGTTTCGAGCGGCGGCGGCGGCGGCGGCGATGGCTAGGGTTTTGAGCGGCGGGCGGCGGCCGGCTCAAACCCTAGTTGCGGGGCGAACGATGGCAGCCGACGTGGGGAGGGAGGATAGAGCAGGGGAGGAGGGGTGGAGGAGAGGAGGGAGCAGCGAGGAGGGAGGAGGCGGCGGCGGGGCGTGGAAAATTTTGGCAGCCCTAACGGCGTCGCGGGTGAGAAATGTGCGCCCAGATTTAGCAATTTTTTCGCCCCCCCTTGGCGTCCGCACATATATATACCGGGGAGCTCAGTAGGGGTGGCTCCTGATTTAGCCGCCCTTACAGTGCGCATTAGTAGGGGGTGGTTCCTGATCCAGCCGCCCCTACTATTTTTTTAAATTCAGTGATTTTTTTAGTTTTTCGAGCCCTAAAAGATTTCAAAAAAAGTCACGAATACCAACTGTCATCACCTCATCAAGATCTAAAATCTATATTCAGGATATTTTTTATTTGAGGTCATTTAGTGCTTGTTTGACCAAGTTTGACCAAGTCAATTTTTTGAATTTAAACTAAAGACACCTTGCCACTACTTTTCGGAGGCCTAGATATTCTCAAATTGAAAAATCATGAATACCAACTTTGTGTAACTCAAGATATACACTCAATATATTGGGCATTTTTTGATTCGATAGATTTTGAACCTCTCAAATTTAAAATTTCAAAATTTTTTGGAGAATTTTTAGTTTTTTGGGTCGTATATGGCTTAAAATTTAAAAGTCATGAATACCAACTCGACTCACCTAGTCAATATCTACAATTCATATGTAGGACATTTTTGCATTTGAAAAAGTGTTGATAAACATTACGCACAACTGGACACATCTCTCTTAAGGTTTCATAAACTATATGTGTGATCCATGATTTTGTAACTAATGTTTACTAACACTTTTTCTCAAAAGCAAAAATGTTCCATATAACTCTTGTAGATCTTGATGAGCTATAACACATTTGTATTCGACATTTTTTTATTTAAGGTCATTTAGTACTTCGTTTGACTAAGTTCGACCAAGTCAAATTTTTGAATTTAAACTAAAGACACCTTGCCACTACCTTTTGAAGGCCTAGATGTTCTCAAATTGAAAAGTCACGAATACCGACTTTGTGTAACTCCTCAAGATCTACACTCAATATATTGGTTATTTTTTGATTCGACAAATTTTGAACCCCCTCAAATTTTAAATTTCAAAAATTTCCAGTGATTTTTTTAGTTTTCCGAGCCCTAAAAGGTTTGGAATTCAAAAGTCATGAATACCAACTGTCATCGCCTCATCAGGATCTACAATCTATATTCAGGACATTTTTTTCATTTGAGGTCATTTAGTGCTTCGTTTGACCAAGTCAAAATTTTGAATTTCAAACTAAAGACACCTTGCCACTACTTTTTGGAGGCCTAGATGTTCTCAAATTGAAAAGTCATGAATACCGACTTTGTGTAACTCCTCAAGATCTACACTCAGTATTTTGGGCATTTTTTGATTCAACAGATTTTGAACCCCTCAAATTTTGAAATTTAAAATTTTTTGGAGAATTTTTAGTTTTCTAGGCCCTATATGGCTTAGAAGTTAAAAGTCATGAATACTAACTCGACTCACCTAGTCAAGATCTACAATTCATATGTAGGACATTTTTGCATTTGATAAAATTTTGATAATCATTCTTCACAACTGGACACATCTCTCTTAAGGTTTCATAAACTATACGAAAGTGATCCATGATTGTGTGACTAGTATTTACTAACACTTTCTTAAAAGCAAAAATAAACCATATAACTATTGTAGATCTTGATGAGCTCTAACACGTTTGTATTTGACATTTTTTCATTTAAGGTCGTTTAGTGCTTTGTTTGACCAAGTTTGACCAAGTCAAAATTTTGAATTTAAACTAAAGACACCTTGCTACTACTTTTTGGAGGCCTAGATGTTCTCAAATTGAAAAGTCACGAATACCGACTTTGTGTAACTTCTCAAGATCTACACTCAATATATTGGCCATTTTTTGATTCGACAGATTTTGGACCCCCCAAATTTTGAATTTTAAAATTTTTTAGTAATATTTTTTTTTTCGAGCCCTAAGTGGTTTCAAATTCAAAAGTCATGAATACCAACTGTCATCACCTCATCAAGATCTACAATCTATATTCAGGAAAGTTTTCATTTGACGTCATTTAGTACTTTGTTTGACCAAGTCAAATTTTTGAATTTCAAACTAAAGACACCTTGCATAGTGGTAGTGCTCTACCGCTAGTAACCGGAAGGTCCCGGGTTCAAGCCCCAGCCTCCGCATATTGCACATGGTGCGGGTAAGGCTTGGCACTAAAATACCCTTCCCTAGACCCCGCGTAGTGCGGGAGCCTATGGCACTGGGTACGCCCTTTAAACTAAAGACACCTTGCCACTACTTTTTCGAGGCCTAAATGTTCTCAAATTGAAAGTCACGAATTGTCACAGACCAGATCGATCTGGCGTGACACGTGGCCCGACATGCCCTTAGGGGGCGGCGCCGGCGGTTGAGGAGGGGGCGGTGGTGTTGGCGTGGACGGCGGCGGTGGCGGCGCGGGGGGGTGGGGTGGAGGCGGCGCGGCGGGTGGGGTGGTGTGGTGGCGGCGCGTGAGGAGGAGGGGGGGGGCGCTGGGGGAGGAGAGAGAGAGTTGGGATAAAATTTCTTTATTGCTTGTTGCCCCTGAAAGATTATTGAGACCCCTTACTTTTATAGCCAGGCTAGTGGGACTTGTATCGCAAGCAATCTCTCTAAAAGGTTTCCTTATAGATTGGAATACCTTTTTACAAGCAAATCCTATTTATTTTCCTAATAAGGGTCTTCCTTATAGATGGAATATCCCCTTGCACACCAAAAAGCCTAAGATAATCCTAATGAGATTCCTCCTTTATCCCAAATTAATTGCCGAAGAGTCCGCGGGGCGGGGCGGGCGGCGGCGCGGCGCGCGCCGCCGGCGGGCGGCGCCGCTGGCCCCTCGGGCCTCGTGGGCCTGTCCTTCTGGGCCCTGTCTCCTGGGTCATGACATCTCCACCCCCCCTTCTCCGACCGGCGCGTCCTCGTGCTGGATGAAAGTCCATTCAGTCACACCTAGGTAGAGGTCTGTCGCACCTGGCATGATGAGCTCAACCTGCAGGATCAGCTTGCCATGCACCGGGTTCCTGAGAATCATGTTCTCCCAAGTTCGCTATGGTGCAAACTCCAAGAGGTAGTGGAGGTTCCCGATGTAGCCGTGGTAGATGTACTGGTGGACGGCGTGACCCTGCTGTGATGCCGTCTGTCGGCGGGCTGCTAGCAAGAGCTCCCTTGGAAATCCCGCCTCAAGGTGCTGATGCACCATGTCGTGAGGCGGGCTCTCCAGGAACAAGAAGCGCTCATTGGGCGGAGCGTTGACAAAGAGTGGAAGAAGGCGCCAGATGGTGATGTCACGGTGAGTTGGAGGGGTGGCAGCCAAATTTAATATCATACCGTACATGAAGGAGCCGACGTCAAACATGGATGGAGATAGCTGGTGCGTGTCCCTCTCTGCATCGTAGCTGATGTGGACGTTGTCGATGGTGAGGAAGAGGCGATCCAAGCCGTCGAGGAAGACGACCCGAGCTGGGCCGACATGGTGGTGCCTCGGCCAGATGCCGCCCAGCAGGATGGCGGTCGGTTCTGCTGATGTCGGTGTGGTCGTGTAGGCGCCCAGGGCAAGGAAGTTCGTCCTGCGAACTCCTCCCTGAAGCAGGGCCTGCAGCAAATCCGGTAGCAGTGGAGAAGAGGCTGGAAGGTAGAAGCGGCTGTCGAAGAGGAGGAGGCCGTCCTCAACCGTCCAGGCAGGCGTGGTGGTGCCCGTGGTGACGTCGAGGGTGATCCGTCGCAGGTGCTGGTCCTCCAAAGTCGCCTGTCGCAGCTGTACGAAGACTCCAGTCGATGTGTCGTAGAGGTCCAAGGCAGTCGCATGCCTTGAACGTTTCCCCAGCCTGGAGGGGGAGGTTTGAATGCCGGCGAAGATCCCTGACCTGAGCAGGCCAGGTCCGGTGGCGCCCCCATCTATGTGCGGGGGTGGTGCCGACGTGAACGTAGTCGGGTGGCCGTCGCGGTAGTACTGGAGCTTGTTGGTGGCAAAGTCCCCGCGTCACTGCCCCGGGCTTGCCCGCCAAGGCATGCCAAGGATGACGTCGGCGTCGTTGCCGCGTGCATGACATAGGTGTCGATGTCGAAGACGCTGGCGTCGATGCGTAGCGGCACGTCGAAGGTGGCCGCCCGGCATGTCGAGGTAGCGCCCGTGCCAGCGGTGATCAGCACATGCACTGGTAGAGTCTGGAGTCCTGTCGTGGTCACCACACAGGGGTCGATGTAGTTGTGTGTCGCTCCCAAGTCGACGACGATGCTGACGCCAGTCCCTGAGATGACGCCGATGAGGTATAAAGAATGTGCACCACGCATCAGGGGAGTTGGGGTTGAAAAAGGACCCTTAGGTCGGCGCCGACGCCAACGGCGACGCCGCCCGTGGCGCCCTCCTAGTCGCCGCCGTAGTCATTGAAGACCGTGATGTCGAAGAGGTGCTTGCACTTGTGACGTAGCGTGAGTCGCCCGTTTAAAGGCCGCCTTGCATCGTTCGTCATCTCCTCCGGTGTCGCCGCTTAAACGGCCGAGTCGATGTGCGGGTTGACGGGGTTGACATTGCCGGTGCGGCGTCGGGGGATAGGGGCATGGGTGCCTTGCCCCCGCCGGGCAGGCTGGCTTGCCGGAGTTGTAGAGGATGGTCAGGTGGCCCTCGTACGCCCTGGCGAGAGACATGGCTGCCTCCATGTCCTTTGGGTCCTGCATCTCAACGTCCGTCTTTAGCAGCTCTCCCAGTCCAGCCGTGTTGATGTTCACCTGCTGCCTGTCGTCGAGGTGTCCTGCGCGCGCCATGTGCGCCAGGAACTGCTCCGTGTACTCATCCATGGTGCCTGTCTTCCTCAGCGATGCCAGCTCGCCCAGCGGATTCCGCCTCGTAGCTAGGCCAAAGCGTTTGTTGACGTACTGGGCGAAGCTCGTCCAATCTGCCAACGTCTTCTCCTAGGACAAGCCTCATGTACCACTGCTGTCCTCCTCCTGTGAGATCATAGGAGGCGTACCAAACTTGCTCTATGGCTGTTGTACCTTGTCCCCTGAAGAATTGCTCGCAGCGGTTCAGCCATGGAAGAGGATCATCCTTGCCGTCGTACGTCGGGAAGGACAGCTTGTGCAGATGGGGTGCGAGGCCTGGGAAGGTGTCTGTTGGGGGGGGGGTGTCGCCTGCGCCCCTGGTGCCGGCGCCCCTCCTGGCGCTGACTTCAGCACGAGGTAGCCTGTCAGCATCTTCTCCAGATCAGCTGCTATGATGTGATCGTTGACGTGCTGCTTGCCATCCGTCCGTGCCTTTGAAGGTGCGGGCGGTTTCCTCCATGCACGTCTTCATGGTCGCCTCCGGCTCTGCGGTGTGCTTGACATCTTGCCTCCTTTGGATCATTTGCCGGATAAGACAAAGAACCCGATCGGCGCGGCGTGTCGGTCGGCGGTGAAGCCAGCGAACTGGTTCCCCAAGTCGGTCAGCATCTTCTTCGTCTCGGCGTCCATGGTGGTGGGTGGATCGTAGTGGCCTCTGGATACCGGTATATCCACGCACCGGATCGATCTGGCGTGAAATGTGGCCTGACGCGCCCTTAGGGGCGGCGCGCCCGGCGGTTGAGGTGGGGGTGGTCACTATGTAAAAAGTCTCATAATCGCCAGTGCGCCCAGAGACGTCGCTAATAACGAGCGTCTGTGTTGTGACACTACTGACGCGCGGCCTGGACGAGCGTCAGTAATAGGCGATGGCTGGTCCCACACGACCAAAACGCGTCTGTAATAGAAGGTAATTACCAACGCGTATAAACCTGACGCATCTGCGTTTCCCGTTCAGACGCGTTTTCGTTCTCCAGACACAGACGCGCGGCTGCGATAGACGCCTTTTCAAACCAAATGTCTGCAAAATTCAGTGTATCTCAGACACGCATTTGTCCACAAACGCATTCTCAAAGCCAATCGTCTGTGGATACGAACCATAATCCAGACGCGTGTTCGTATACAGACACCTTTTCGGTACCACCCGTCTGTACCGTTACGAGAATTACAGACACGTGTCGCATATACCGACGCTTGGAAGGTACAAGGGTCTGTAACGGTCACGTACATTAAAGTTGCGCGTTTAGTTTCAGACGAGTTGCGTCAGAAGGCGTCTCTACATAGCCGAACCGTTAGCGACGCCGCGACCATTCTGAGGCGCGTGTGTAGCCGATAGACGCGTCTATACCGTTTGAAATTATTGCGACATGTGCGGTAAGAAACGGCGCATGACGAGTGCGCGTGCTGTAACTCTCAC
>JADLZK010011209.1:0-140876 GCA_015847255.1 Hyparrhenia diplandra
CGCCGACTATTTTGATTCTGCAAACCGTGAGTTGCTTACTCGCTCCCTTCTTTGCCGTATCACGGCCAGCGAGGTGGATACATGCACGTAAACGCTGTGTTATTTGTGTTGTCAACAATCACGTGGTGTGCCCTAAAACAAGCTGAGTGCAGTGTGAAGAACAATCCGATACACTTGAATTTTTAATCTGCTTGGCGTCGACCATTTGTTTTGTGCTTGGACCTACACTATATGTATTATATACATGTATTAATTATATCAATGTTGTGGTGTCCGGGGCGATTCTGACTGCTCCTGTCGCATGTGTGCAGTAGCGCCATCATTGACAATGACGGCGTCAATCGCTGTCTAATAGGGCGCCTCAAGCCTCCGAATCAGGTTACTGCATTTCTGCCTCGCCCGGCGATCTTGGCGCGGTTGTTTTAGACGTGGCATTTTCCTCGTCAAGGCCGAAAATTAAGCCGCCTAAAAGCGCCAACCCTCTCACGCATACCATGCAGCGCGCACGCCGCTGGCCTTTTACCTCCCTTTTCCAAGGAGTTACGCCGATGTGGGTCAATGTATAGCGCCTCACGTAGTCTCCGCCGCGAGTCGTACAGATCGATTTTACTTAGGTGCTAAGCCGCGTCAGAAACATAAGAAAACACGTACTGGGTACAAAGAGGCGGTGTCACGTAGCGCAATCCACGTCACGCGTCCTGAGTCGAATAAGCGATAAGGCGTGTCACGTAAGCAGTACCAAAACCATAGACGCTGGCCGTAGGCTACGCGGCGTGCGTAGTAGGTGGAATCGAAGCGGTCATGCAGGCGCTGCATTTTCGAGATAATGCGTATCAGATATGCCGTCCACGGACACTGCTGCCGCGTCGCGCAGTCAGAAGATTCCCTAACCGTTCTGCAGCAGCGCCGCAAAGGTGCATAAAATGCCGCGACATGTGGTTCAGCTCTGCGCAGCCCTTTTGACCGCGTGTGCGTACATGCAAAAAGTCGCCCGCAGATACACATATTGGCACGCAAGGCGTGATGGCAGACTGGAAGGGATCTGATGGCTTTATTCCCTATGCCGCTGCGTGTTCAGTATGCGTTACCGCAGCCACATGGCCGGCTCCATAGAAACTCTCAGTATGTAGAGTGCGCTCACTCTGATCGAGGCGAAAACGCGATCACTGCGACCCTGAAACCGCTCTGCGGATAAGCGTCGTGTCCGGGCCACAGCACGGTCGCGAGTGCGTCAGAAGTCGCGATTTAGAGACCCTAATGAGCGGGGCGCTGGCCAGCGACCGTATCATGCCCTCGACGCGTGATCAGCGAAGCCTTTTCATAGGTGCATTTGCTCCCATCTATGATCCATGTTAAAGCATACTGTGCGATCGATGAAGAACAAATATGAACCGTCAAGATTTATGATACCTTACAAACTATATGCCATAGTTCATATACCCAGCACTAGAACATGAACAAGACTATACTCTAATTCATAAGTTAGACCATGATCCTAGAAATAGAACTTGCACAATGGAGAAAGATCCATCGAAGATATATATGTACCAAAAGCTCACTTTGCTCCAAGATTACAAGTCACTTCCTTTGTGGCTCCTCTACTCCAATGCTAGCCAAGTAAGAAGAAGAAGAAAGAAGATGGTGGTAGGAGAGGTAGGGAGAGTGTGTGTGTCTTTGGTGTGGTGACTCCAAGTGTGGTGTGTGGAATGAGGGAGAGGGAGGAGGTATATATACACAAAAAGAGAGGTGCTAAAAACTAAACTACCCCTAACGCCTCTATGACATCAGTGCTGAGAGAACTCGCCTTCCACCCCGAACCGACCGTTTGAGCATTGATTGATTACCGCCCACGCGAAGGATAGGGCTACAGAACCGCCCCACGAGGTGCGGGCGCACCAGACGCGTGTCGGCCCCGGGCTTTTGGCGGGCCGTCCTCCTTCGTCTTGAAAAGTCGTGGCATGGGCTTGGCTCGGTCCGTTTTGTCGGGTTTGAGTCCATTTCCACACAGGCTTGAGTATTCTTGAGAATAAACTTAGGGACATTACTTTAGAGCGTATTTCCACACATTTATTATAAATACAAATAAAAATATACATTTCAAACACTACAAGTGGAAAATATGTTAGTAATAAATGTATATGAGTATAAAAAGGTATAGTTTCATCCTTTATGGTAGTAAGTTGATGGGAAAAATATGTGGATTAGTGACCGTCACACGGTATGCTTGGTGGGAGATGTAGCTCTTCTTCGCCTTGCCCAATTCTTCGCCAAAAGAGAGCCAAATGTGCTCATTTCAATCTCCCTCACTACTAGAAGTGCAGCTTCTTCTTCATCTACCCTAGACTCTTCCCCTTCTTTGCCTTGCCCTTGGATGATGAACAGCCTTGAGTGCTAAGCTTTTCTTGTCATCTTTCTTGTCCTCATCCTGGTCTTCTTGTTGGCCTTGTTGATGAGCTCTTGCATCTTCTTGCTTACATCCTCTATAGGAGTCATCTATCATGACTTCATCAAACAAATTGGTTGGGAGTCATCTCTCTTTCAAATTTGTTCTCCCTACCTAGCATGGTGATGAGCACATCCTAAACACTCGAAGCACCTCAAGAACTTCATGTTGAAGGTCTTGTCCTTGATCTCTTCTCCGTGAGTTGAGATCATTCACCCAATACTTGCATCACGGTGACTCGGCACACTTTCATCTTCTTCCATCTTGAAGTTATTCCGCTCCAAAGAAGAAAGATGCGAAAGTGATTAAACATTCTGAGACCCATCCATTTATCAGATGTATCTTCAAAATATTTACTAAAGTAAAAACTAATAGGTTGTCAACCATAGCATAGAAGATAATCAAAATTTCAACTCAAAAGCTTTTACGGGGAAGAAATATTATGGAAGGTGCGGTAATTCCTCCGTAAAAGCAATACATGAACTCCATTCAAAAAAAAATGAAAGATGGAGTTTTAAAATTGATTTTGAGAAGACATATGACAAAGCATTGAAACTCTTTACAACAAATCTGGATGAGAATGAAAGGTTTTTCGAAAAAATGGGTGCCAATGGGTAAGATGTTTTTCTGGGCGAGAAATGTGAACCTAAAGATCAATGATCAATTAGGGTCCTTATTTTCAAACTAAAAAGGTTTAAGGCAAGGGGATCCCATGTCACCCATACTATTCAACATAGTGGCTGATATATATGTCAAGACTCATTGCTAGAGCCAAACAAGTTAACCCGGGTGGAAGGGAATAATCCCCATCTTATTCAAGATGGTTTTGTCCATACAGCAAGTTATGTGGATGATACAAATATCTTCGCGAGTCACGCGATGTTGAAAAGGTTAATATAAACTATTATTAACTACCTTTGAACAATTTCAGGAGTTTTGAAGATAAACTTCCATAAGAGTGAGCTTTTACAGTTTTGGAAAAGCAAAAAGAACGAGGAAGAATTTTATTGGCTATTTTGGATGTGTTTTACGGATCTTTTTTTCCATTCCGATTTGCACAGGAATCCTATGAATGTTAGGAAATTGAATAATAAAAGATGGGGAAGTTAATTGAAGAAAGAATAGAAAAAAAAGCTTAGTAATTTGGAAAGGAAAACTCTTGTCGGTAGGGAGGTAGGTTGGTCTTGATAAACTTCGATTGCTTTTCTAGTTTACTGGATGTTTATGATGTGTTTTTGAGCTTCCTCTCGTGGGGTGCTTGAAAAAATTGATTGTTTTATATCCATGCCTTCTTCCGCAAAATGATCAACATAAAAAAAAGTATAGGTTGGCAAAGTGGGAGGTTTTAAGCCAACCAAAAGAACAAGGAGGTCTAGGAATTCTAAATGCGGATATTCGAATAAATGTACATTAAGTAAGTGGTTATACAAATTATTAAATGAAGACGGTATGTGGCAAAGAATTAATTCAAAATAAGTATGTTAAAATAAACCAATTGGAAGTTGTGTTAAAACCAAATGAGACTCTCACTTTTGGAAAGGTTTAATGAATGTGAAAGATTGCTTTTTGGACTTTGGCCGTTTTAACATTAAAGATGGGTCCCAAACTAGGTTTTGGTTTAATATCCGTTTGGGTAATAAACCCTTAAAAAGACAAATTCCCTTCACTATTTAATATTGTGCGATCAAAACAAGATTGGTGGCCCAAGTGCTTAGTACTAGGTGCGGTGAAGATCTCTTGTTTGGTTTTGGCTAATTAGTGACACCTAAGGACCCATCTCTCGATGCTAAGTGTGTGACATGTATGGAGATTGGAAGTGCGTGGGAGGTGGTGCATGGTGATCATGGATGAAGGGTCAAAGGTGATCCAAGTTGATCAAGCATGCAACTCGGTGGAGTTGGAGATCAAAAAGTCCCCAAGGCAAAGGTATAACCATAGGGCTTTTGTTTTCACATCCAAGACACCATAGGGTGTGGATGGTTATAGGATCGATAAAGCCGTACTATAAAGAGGGAAAACTTTCATACATATCGATCCTCCCGTGCCTTTAGGTTCAAGTTTCATATGCATGCGTTCTAACCTAAAGTGCTAACTCGATCCCTTGTCGGAAAGCGGTTTCAAAATGCTAACACATGGTGTCGAGGTGTTCTTCGGGCGCGGTCGCAACAAGAAACAAGTGATCGAAGTCGGGTTTGGAGCAAAGGGAGAAAGCGGCGAAGCGACAAATTCGCTTCGGCGTCGGCCGGAGAAGCTTGCCCGAAGCTTGGTGCACGGACGGACGCTTGCTTTAGTGGTTCCGTCGAGTTAACGTAAAGCTTGGTTTCGGTCTCGGCGGGTTCGTCGGACGACCGTAATCGGAAGCTGGTCGGCTGCGGCCGGGCGCATGCAGCGTGTGCGCCCCGCGAGAGCATCGGGAGTTTTTCGGCCGTAGACAGGCGGCCGGACCTTGATCTAAGCCCGGTCTTGGCCGGGCACCGGCCGGTCCGGGGCCGGGACGCTTGGCTATCGGGGGGTTGGCGGATTTGGGTCCGGCTTGTCGGTTGTGACCGGACCCACCGGCCAGGACTCACCGGGTGGTCCGTCGGTCATCCGGATCGGGCACGAAAGTGTGTCTTTCACCATCTCTCCACCACATTTCGTGGGTGGCCTATATATACCTAGTTGGTATACATACTCCCCCTCTCGGTCATTTTGAATCACTCCTAACATCTTTTGAGCAAAGCAAGCAAGCCTCTCTCCTCTCTCATTCTTGACTTGAGCTTCATTCTTGAGAGAAGAGTGATCCAAGTGCATTGCATTGAGTTCTTGCATCTAGAGGCACTTGGGGATCGTGGTAATGACGCCGGTGGATTTCCCGTTACTCTTGGAGGCACCGCTCTAGCCAGGTTTGGTGAAGTGGTGGAGTTGTTGGCGAAGAGGGATTGTTTTTTGGCCACCTCCGGTTATTTTTGAGAGGATTACGACTCCTGTGGGAAGACAAAGTGCAAAAGAATACATTGCTCGTGCTTTGGGTACCTCACTTTGGTGTGTGGTGTGTGTTGAGGGCTAAGCGAGGGACCGGGCCGCTCAAACATCACCCTTGTGTTGGTCGGCACAACCGAGAGTAGTTGTCGGGTGGCCTGGCGAACTCGAGGGTGAACAAATCGACTTGTTCATTGTCTCTTGTGTGGATCATCACCGCGAAAGTGATTGATTGGTTTTCATCTTCATTGATTGGTTGACATCCTCTATACATCGGTATAACAAGCCTCTCACTCTTGCTTTACTTTCCTAGTTTACTTTGGTAGAGAGCTAGCATTTGCTTGTGTAGGTTGTTCTTGCTAGCATAAGGCTCTTACTAGGATTGCCATTAGCTAGAGTAGTGACATAGACTTTTTGTGTGGACTAGAGATCATAGAAATATTTAGTCTTGTCACTAGAAGGTTTGCTTGACCATTAGAGCTAGTGCAAACCCTTTTTTTACGTATTTTATACTAATCGGTTTGTTTAGTTGAGCTTGTAGAAAATTTTATAGGCTATTCACCCCCTTTAGCCATCTAGGACCTTCAAACCGCTAAAGGTCTCATTCGAGAGACATTTAACAGGGGTAATCTAGCCGCTTTTGGCAACGTAATTGTTCGTCGATACAAGATATTACTTTAATGGAAGAGAGATACTTTTTTGTTTGGGGTTTAAATGCATCGGATGTTTTACGGTCAAATCCATGTATGCTCGTTAATTAATAATGGTATTCGAAGTGTCGCTGCCGGGATATTTGGTATTAAGGTACCAATGAAAATAAAAAAAATTCTATGGTATTTAAAAGGGTGTGATTTTAACTAAAGATAATTTAGTTAAGCGTAGACGGAATGGTGACAAGAATCCGTTCTTTTTGCCATATTCGAGAATCAATTCAACACCTATTTTTTGACCGTGGTTATGCAAAATTTACGTGGCGAAGCGGTACATTTCTTGTTTGGTCTATCACCATCAACAAACGTGAATGACTTATTTGTCGCGATGGACTAAGATTGCAAACAGAAAAGTAAATTCATTGTTATTAATCGCAACTTCAAATTTTACTCACGGGCAATTTGAATAACAAGGAATGAAGTGGTTTTTGATAAATCACGGACCAAAATCTTTCTTCTGAGGTGCTATTCTTGGGGAACGCACTAGCTTCATTAGTGGGCAAGTCTCAAAGAAGCCGAGGATCGGCGTGACCCGGCTTATACAAAGTTGCACAAGATGCGTTGAAAACATCGGCGGTTGCACTTTTTGGTTCCGGGGGATGGCTTTCCTCAAGATTTATTGGTCATGTTTAGATTAAACTTGTCTTTGTTACTAGTGTCTTTCAAATTTGTATCATTTTTGGTTGTTCCCGGTTCAAAGTTGGTGTCCAAAACAAGGTTGTAATAATTGGTTTGATTCTATCTTTTTGATAGATGAAGCGGATTCCGTTTCCATTATTTAAAAAATTGAATTGCTCAAGCTTTATGTATGTCTTTTTGTTTGACGGCGGTGCCTTCATAGCACTCTTCTAGCTTCTTCCAAATGTCATAAGCTATCTCAATTGACTTGACTTGCTCAAACACTCTATCATTGAACGCCTCATGGAACAGCGCTCACGGCAATGTCATTGGCTCGAGAAGCTTCTTTTCTTCAAGAGGTGTAGGTTGCTCTTTGTTTGCCACCTTGAACTTGGCCTCGGTCACCTTCCACACTTCTCTATTGATTGACTTGAGATGTGCGGTCATCTTTACCTTCAATAGGAAGAGTTGGTGCCATCGAAGGGAGCCTTCTTTGTGTTGTTGATATGCATACTGCCATTTTATCATCGTGAGGTTGTTAAGCCCTCTAAATACGGTGCCTTAGCTTTGATACCACTTTGAAAGGTCTAATGGATAGATGTGGGTGAATAGCCTATTAAAATCTTGCAACAACACTAAACAAGGCGTGATTTAGTAAATAAGATGAGAAGCTAATATAAGCTTGTGCTTTCTGAGCGAACTATGCAAGCCACAAGTCAATTCTATTGTCTCTAATCACAAGCAATAGCTAGGTAAGCTAATTTACTCTTAGATGAACAAAATATGCTAACTAGATCAAACACTAGGAGCTAAGCAAAGCTAAACAACTCTAGCACACTACAAGCTACACAAGATAACTAGTGGAAGTAATGCAACGGACTAGAATACAATACCACCGTTATAGTGTCGAGGTTGTCGCCAATCACCGTGTACTAAGAGAAATCTCCAACGAGCACAACACAAGTGACGCGATGATTTTTCACCGAGGTTCACGTGCTTGCCAAGCACGCTAGTCCCCGTTGTGGCGATACACTCACTTGATGGTTGCTAAGCTTAATGACACGGTGTCAAATCTCTCGGTGGGAGCTCAAGCACACCAATCACAAGAGAGGATTCACAAAGCCACGAGCAATCCACTAGTGCTCCTTTTCGCGAATCTCCCACGGGGTAAGGAACGACCCCTCACAAGTCCACGATGCGGCCTCGAACAAGCTTCAATCGAGCTCAACACCCTCAACCTCCAAGCGCTAGGAAACTAAGCAAATTCCCAAGAGAAACAAGATCTCCAGTTCCTCCAAGGATGAAGTGCCTCTAGATGCAATCAACAATGCAATGCACTTCAATTATCTCTCTCAATCTCACCCAAAGAATCGAAGTTAGGATGAAGAGATGAGTGGAGTGGAGTATCTCAAGCTCAATAGCAAGTAGGAGTGTTAAAATGTGCAAAGAGAGCTCAAATACCCGGCCATCCAAGTATATATAGAGAGCCCATTCAAAAACATAGCCGTTTGGGGCATTTTAGCAGACGGCCCAGGACTTCGTCGGACGGACTCACCCGGCCGGTCCGGTCCCAAAGATCGAAAAAGACGCAGGCCCCCGGCCCTATAGGCGATAGCCACCGGTGTAAGTGCTTCGATTGGCGCGTGCGGGTCGTATTGGACCCTTCATTCCATCGCCCGGTCGGTCCTCCAAAATGAGTCCAAAAACATGCTTACTAGAAGTCGGCCGGAGGACCTTTCGGCCCGGGCCGTCGGTGAGCGGGCGGCGTCCCAGGTCAAGCGTCTTTGATTGGCGCTCCGGTCGCCCCTTCTTACGAGTTTCGGCATTTTGTCGTCATGCATTTGCTTCAACCTTGCCGCCTCTTGCCATATATTTGCCAACACGTCGAAGATGATCTTCAAATCATGTATGTTAGCATGTCACGATCGATTAGGCAAGAACAAAGTTAGTGCTTTCTAGTCTAAATGCAATATGCAAGTCAAATGACCTAGAAGCACTTCACCAAAGGATTATTAGCGGCATCCCTCTTGATAGTCGGCCATCTAGCCTATAATGTGATCACACTCTCTATAATGTCTTGATCACCAAAAAAAAAAAAACTCTATCAAGTTATACCTTTGCTTTGATCCGGGTTCCTTCCAAAGCCGAGGCAATCCGAGCTTGGCGATCCATCATGTACATCATCATCGTCCATGTACATGATCATCATGCTCCTCGTCATCAATGCAATCCTATCTCTCAAGTCACACTTAAAGCAAAGGATTAGCATAACAATGTGTCATCAATTTCCAAAACCAAACATGAGATTTCGATTGGGTGAATAGGCGTGACCTTTTAAAACTCCTACAAAATTTCAGCTCGAGACCTTATCGGTTGGAGCATAGCCTTTATTAAAACTCCCTCAAGCTCTTTTGGGCGGCAAAAGAGCGGAGGGAGCTGCCCTCTTGTTGCGGTGCTTGTGGCCCTAACGCTTTGTGGCGTCTCCCGCCATGGCGGCAGGTTGCTTTCGGCAACATGCGTGGGAAGGAGAGGAAGAGGAAGGGCGAGGTGATATCGGATGCGGTGAATGGTTGTGAAGTGAAACCCTAAACAAACCGATATCACTCTATAGTTCCCTATAAATTGAGTAATGAAATGTTAAATGAACCAAATAATCTAAATTTAACATACAAGCCTCCGTATTCCAATGGTTTTGGGTGGGCCGAGCCACAAAGGCTTGAGGTCCAGGTTCAATTCATTTGACCCGTGTTTCACACTTCTTTTTCAATTGTGGATTTGGTTTATAGGATTTATTACTTTTAAGTTAATATATAAAAATTACTTTTTAAGTTAATATATAAAAATGTAAAACCCAATTACAACACAAACACACAATTGACATAGTGGTCAAGGCATTAACCCTCTATACAAAGAGGTCTTGTGTTCAAGCCTTAGGTTGTGTATTTTTGCTATATATTTTGCCTTTTATTTGGGTGGTGGTTTATAAAAGTCACAAAAAAAAAGTGTCATCTGATACCACCGTCTCTGTCTACCCCAGGAATCACATTTTTGCGACAAAAGAAAAATATCGTCATATATAGGGTACTTTTTATGTGGCACAAAACATTAGTTGTCATAAATAGTTGTGGCGCTTGTGATATTATAGCGACATCGGTTTTTCGTCATATTATGGTACATTATATGGCGTTTTTAGAGCCCCGTCATTAGGATTTTTGTCATAGAAGATCAGGTTTCTTGTAGTGGTGGCACTGCGACCCATCGTCCGCGCGCTCGGCTACGGCCGGCGACTCCTACCTCTCCGTTGTGAGGAAATAAACTGCCGTCATCCGCCGGGTTGAGGCCGCCTCTTCCGCCCCGCCATCACCCTCGTCAACGAGCCGGGCGGCGTGGAGGCGGAGCTAGCACGGGCGGGCCGGGCTGGCACGAGCGGCGGCGGCGGCGTGGTTCAAAATGGCAATGGGTACACGAAACCAGTACGGCGGGTTTTACCCGATAAAGATCGGGTATGGAATGATTTTTCTATCCGCGGGTGCGTTATTGGAAGAAATCTTCTACCCATCGGTGCTGGATGCAGTGCGGTGTATGCTACCCATACCCGTCTACCCGTGGGTAATAAATACCCGTATATATCACTAACAATCATAATAAATTTGGCCCATATAACACTAGAATTTGAGTCAATTCAACTAAAGTCTACATATATAACACTAGTATTATTGCTAATTGATGTTAGATTTGCTTTTGTGCACATATATTGACCTAATATTTATTAAATATTTGAATTTATAAAGCATTTCATATGTCATACTTGGGTATGTTCACGGGTGGGTTGCCCGTCGGGTAGAATTTACCCGAATGGTATGGTATGGAATGACTTTTCCTACCCGCATGCGGATCTGGTAACTCGACGGGTAAGATTTACTCTGGCGGGGGAGGGGTGCGGGTGGGCACTACCCGTTGGGTATTTACCCGTTGCCATCTTGAGGCGTGGCAGCGAGAGGCGGCTGGTGCAGGAAAAAAAAAAAGTCCCAAAAAGACTTTCCAATAGGGTATGCGGCGGCAGGCAGGCAGGCGTGGTGCGAGAGGCTGGCTGGTCTGGGAAAAAAAAAAAGTCCCAAAAAGATTTTCCAATAGGGTCTTTTGCATTTTAGTCTCATTGCTATTTTTAGTCCCAAAAAATCTACGTTATTTGGTTACTTGGGGATTAAAAAGAGATCTTTTTTTAGTCAAGAGACTAAAAAGTCTCTAAACCAAACAAAGTCTGTGTGCGTGAGAATCATGGGCGATGCAATGTGGCATGCGGTGGACCTTTTTTTCTTTGCAATTTTTTATTTGGTGGATCCCATTGATGAAAGCTGTTCATCGCTTTACATGTTTTCGGAGACAGAATTTAAACGCTAGGAATACGTGATTTTAGGGACGGAAGGAGTATAATACAAACTTATTTGAGACATAAATATTAATATTAATTATAAACTTCGTCAAGCTTTAGTTATTTGACCAACACAATTCTTATAGTTGCATTATTTTTAGACGTAGAGGGTAGGTGATGTTAAAAATTCCCACCACAGCAAGGACAACCCGCATAAACATGATCAACTCAGGGTGTGTTAATATGGTCAACTCAGATCCCAGATTTTTGGCTTGAAATTCAAATATTCACATCACATCGAAACATCGAATGTCTTAAAAGACGCATTTAGGAAAGTATGAAAATATAAAGAAAAGACTAATTAAAAAATTAATTACATTGCAAGGATTAGATGATACATTGCAAGGCGAATAACAAATCTTTTTAAGCCTAGTTATCCCATAAGACAATAATATTTACTACATACAAACGAAAAGTGCTTTTGGTGCTTTTTCAATTCGCTCGGCCCGGGATCTAAACATACCCTCACTCAGAATTGGCGACAGCCAATACACTACACGTAATTCCAACAGAAGTATTAGAGAATGATGAAGCAACTGCTAATAATAAATAACCCTAATGAACTTTAAAACAACAGGAAATAGAGATAAATACTTTGGAAGTTTACCACTCAGTTCTAATAGCAATTTATGCAACAAGTAACAACCAGTTCTCACAATACAAAGAGGGTCTTACACAATAATTGTTCTAGCCAAGAGAGGCACAATACTTTCGATTTAGTACAAACACTGATCACATGCATGCCAGCACAGGTAATTCCACCCAGTGACCATCTCTCTTCTCTTCCGCCCCTTCATCCATGGGGGTGCTCCAGCTCTGGTTGCCATCACCCTCTTCTTCCGCCCCTCCATCCATGAGCTGGGGATGTTGTATTTGACTGAAATGCTAAATCCATCTTTCCAGGGTTTGGTGTGATGAACACAGGAGCCATGTAGCTCGACCATGGCCGGGAGAAACGATCTCATCCATGATCTTGGTCTTTAAGTCAAAGATGCCAATAACAAAAGGCGGCAACACACCATCCGCTTCATAGCCACGGACTTAGCGTCATCGGTGAAATAGACATTATTTGGTTTCAACTGCGGATATTCCTTAGCATTGAAACACAGGGATTGGTTATGCCCAAGAAACAAGACATGGTCACGTAAGCTGTTTATTTGCTCTAGTTCTCTTGATGCAATGCAAACTTTATAAACTGCAATTCTCCTAGTCCTGTTCTTAAATGTTTCCTGGTCAGTAAATGCACGCCCATGCTCAGCAGGTGCTTCATTTATCCAAACTTGTGGCCTCCGAATTAGTAACAAATCACCCCATGGAGCCTGAACAATGTAAACTCTCTCAAGACCATATTCATCATTCCTGTCCATAATTATCTTTGTTGTGACCACAGTCCCGCTGAGATCAAAGGCGATAATTTGACCAAGTAATGTTACTGCATACAGTAGACCATCCTTATAGATGCAGTCATCAAAATTTGCATGGGGTGGCAGCCATGTCCACTTCTCATCTCCTAACCTAGCAAATGAAAGCTGCCCGAATGGATCATGGATCAACACTACAATATAGCTTCTTGCAGATGCATCATAAAATAGAAATGCCTTATGAAAGAGGTAGTCCCGCAATCTGCTTAAAGAATATGTTGAAGGTGGTGCAGTAATATATCCTGCCAATTGACGTGAGAAATGATACTTACAAAGTACACCTGTTTCATCAAAATGGGAGTCACCTTCTCAATGGTGGTGACAGATGGGAGAGAAATTTGTTCACTAGTGACCGGATTGACGAGGTGCATCTCAGAACGCCATCAGCAGTAATCAGCCACCCAAGTGACGATCCAATCAGGTACCTTCTGTGGATGGGTGGCTCTGGGAGAGTTAATTTGTAGGCCCTCTTTTCCGCAAGGCTGTAGAGGATAGCAATGTTGTCACCAGATTCAGAGGAATAGATGAGGCAAGGTGTTTGGGGCCATTTGTGAAGCCGAAATCTACATATGCTGGCATACGGCGAGTTCCAGGAGCAGCAAACAGAGCCAGCACGCACTAAATCAGGTGTCTCCAGAAGAGAAAATATATCCATCAGGATTTCCTGCGGCAGCTCTGCAAAATCTCTGGCAACAACCTCCATCAGTAGTGGTTGAAGGCGTTTATCATTTCGAAAGAGCACAAATTTCTCTGGTGTATAGGAAAGTTCCATGGTATCATTCTCCAACTTTTACTACTGGCATCCATTGGAGCAAAACCATAACTCTTGGAATAAGAATTTATTCTGCAAGAATACTTGCAACATCGCAAATTTGAATGGAGCACACTGAGCACATCTTGAGGTTTCTGCGCAGGTGGTTACAAAGAGTCCCCGGTAAAACTGCATTGATGAAAGAACAATGCATGTCAGCCATTTATAGTGACACGTGAGGATGATGAGAAGCCAACTCAAAATAGAGTGTACCTAAGTTCCTTCTTTTGGGGGTTGTAGAGTTTGAAGAAAAGAAAAATATCTTTTTGCTCTTCTCAGGACGGAGAGGCCACAAGTCCTAAATGAGTAATTTAACATAATTAAGAATCTTGCATCAGTAAACAATAACAACGCTAAAATAAAAAACATTCAGAAAAAGAAACAAGTACAGAACCAGCATACCACTACAGCTCCATATAAAGTCTCAGTAAAAAGCATGTGTGCATTGTCAGAGTTATCTGACACCTCCCAGAGCTGTCCAACCTGTGCAGTAGAAAACTAGAATATGACCCCCACAACAACAGCAGCATAGCCTAAGGAAAGTAAATTTCTGCAATATTTACGGGAATGAAAAAGCTCACTTAGAAGAGAAACGGGTGTGACTATTTAACAAGCTTGACAAGAAATTAAAATCCAAAAAATTACACCCGATGCATGTCAGCTGTTGGATTAAGATCCAAATGCTGCCCTATGTTCTTTTCTGGCAACGTTGTCTTGCCCTCCTGCCCTGCGTTCCCCTGAACTCTAACTGCACTCCCACTGTCGGATCCACATACACAGTGGCAGAGCTGCCCTTTGTTGTCGGGGTCAGCTGACCCGATAGATTTGTGCAAAATCAATTAGAATCACTGTTTCTCAAAAGGTAAAGATCAGAATTTAGGAATGACCCCGGTGGTATTTCCTTTTGGCTTCGCCCCTGCACATACGCCAGTACGCCATGTACCAGCTACTACCTCCTAACTCACTATCACCACCAGCGCAAGCAACCACCCCCTACTTGACCTCTGGTTCCAGCAGAGCCATTGCTGCATCACCGCAGTCCCTAAACCTCCAGAAACTAAGCCTCCCAACCTTAAACTCACCAGCACCACCACGTAATCAAATACATTTTCAGTTGACCAACATGTAGGAAATGTGAGAGTAGATACAAGTATGCAACTGCTCCAAATTGGATTTCTTACCTTGCCCTCTTCAAGTTTCCCCCATATAAATCTGGGAAGCCCTTCCACATCACACCGCGGTAAGTAATGATACGTTCCCCATTCAAAAGCTGTTGTAATAGCACATCCAAGAAATGTTGTAAGAGCTTTCGCAACCCCAATACTGTCGTTACATTGGTACATTGAGATTGGGTTCTGCAATCCCACAAAACATTCCTCATGAGGATGTGATATAAGAGTCCATATAGCTGCTATCTACTTCATTTTACAAGCAACCCTCATCTCCTTTCTTGAGTCAGGCTCAACCATTGTGCAAACAGAAATCTCAGTCAACAATGCAGAAGAGCTTGGATCGCACACAGAGCTCACTATGTAAAAACCGATTGTTCAGCCTGCATGTGTTGGGCAGACAAATAACACTGCATCAGTACGTTTATCCCATAAAATTTATTGAGATACATCTGAACACATAAAGAAGATCATGTTTTAAGTGCTACAATTTAGAACCATATACGGATCCAATCATCGAACGCAAGCTTCATCTTAGGGAATTAAGTAAGAGTGTTTGGCCAGTTTGTAACAATGGTCCCACATTGAACAAACAACAAAACCTAAACAAAAACAAAGTACAAACATATAAAAAAAAAGTCTGATATGGTGATCATAATAGGAATTGATCCTTGAGTGTGGTACAGTTTTCCATGTGAGGAGAAACCTTATTTCCATAGAATGGAGCCTGTGAAACATCATGGATATGGCCTATACAGCCAAGTGCCTACTAGAGTTGGCCGATACAAATCAAAAGAGTGAAAAGATATCACTAGAATGTCCAGTTCACTATGGCTTCAGGTTTGGACACATCTGAAGTCAAATGACATGTCAACAGCTTAAGAATCCTTGTTTAACAACTCAGACTCATCTTGCCAGGGGTTAGAATTTGACCACAACTCGACATAAGAAATAATCACATACGTATACATGCATGAGAAAATAGATATACAAAAAGAATCGACCAAAAAAAAAAAAATTGAACACGGAATCAACAACAAAAAAAAAGATTTTGAACAAGGAATCGACAGAAAAATTTGATTTTGAACACGGATTCGACAGAAAAATTTGATTTTGAACACGGATTCGACAGAAAAAAATAGATTTTGAACACGGAATCGACACAAAAATTAGATTTTGAACACGGAAACGACACAAAAGTTAGATTTTGGATACGGGATTGAGAGAAAAACTAGATTTTGAACACAGGATCGAGGGAGAAAGTAGATCTGATCCTATCAAGACGCAATCGAACCGAGCGACAGGGTAACCTTACCGAGAAAACAGCAAATCAGCCAAGGGGGTCTCTGCACTCTACGGCAATCAATCCAACCAACACAGTGCGCTGTGGTGATTGAGGTAGTAGACGAGGCGCTGGGTTCCTACTCAGGGCTGGGGTCGCGGCGGCAACTACGAAACCCTAGCAGGAGGCGGCTCGCTGAAGGGCAGCAGGTGTCGCGGCTACAAGCCTGCCTAGGAATAAGGCGATGACCTGTCGTGGATCTACGCTTCCGCACCGGAGCTGGAGAGGGCAAGAGAGAGACGCGTCAGAAAAAGAGACGGAGAGTTGGGATCGGCTGATTTTATGATTTTTTTTTTTCCAAGGACTATTTAAAAAAAAAGTCATTTTAAGAGAGTCTTTTTGACTAATGGAGGAAAAAGTCCCTAATAATCCTCCCTGTTTGGTTACTAGTCTCAAGACTAAAAGTCTCTCAAACCAAATGACCCCCCTTAGCCCGAGCGAAATATATGGTGCAGTTGGCAAATCAGTCCGCTCCACTCATCATCCGACCAGAGACGAACAAGAGGCGGGCCTCCTGGCCTGGGGTAGGGGCGAGGGCCGCGGCGTGCGGGCGGGTGCTTCGGCGGAGGCTGGGGGCACCGGCGCAGGCGCGCGCCGGGGACGGGGGGGGTGGGGGGGCGCGGGGCGGGCGCCCAAATGACGGCGCTGCTCGCAATGGCGGCTGGCTTGGTACGGCGGTTGGCAGCGGTGGATGCCTCACGGATGGGAACGGAGTCGGCACTCGTAAGAACTGGTGGGCTTCGATGGGCCGATGGGCTGGAACAGTTTGGGTAGATGGTGCGCTAAATAAAAGTGTAGAAATAATGGTCGTCGGATGCAACCGGACGGTTTTGATTCTCCCGATCGCAGCCATACGTCGTTCGGTGAAGTCGCTGATCTAAATCCGTTGCCGAGTACCGTCATCTGTGCCTGCTGTGGTGGGAGATCCTTAGCGGCCACGTAGTCATGCCTTCTCTGTTCATCCCGGACCCTGTTCACAGGAACTGTTTGAGCTTCTTATTGTGTCGACCGCGTCCAACGGAAAAGGCTGTACAAAACCAGAGTAATATTTAATCATGAGTTACCTAATCATAAAGATCATTTATTTTTTCTGTGAAAAAAAATAGTTTACTAGCCTGCTTTCGTCAAATTGGAGGGGGTGTTTGCTTCCCCGCGACAGAAGTTTTCTTAATGTTCGGCTCGCCACCACCTGATGGCGGTTGTTTGGTTCAGTCTTTGTCTATGGCTGCCACACCGCCCTCCCATTGTAAAACTCGCCACGGCTGCGGCGCCCATTTTGTCCGCCGAAGCCTCGGCGCCGCCACACTTGCCACAAAATGTGTGGCGGAGAAGCAAACAACCCTTTTATGTAGTTCTTGGCAATGTTTGATTCAGGAGTCCGGAGTATGTAAGACACAAAATTGCTTCTTCAAAGCCGAAGCAAATGTTCTTTTGATCGAGCCCATCATCGACGAAGCTTAAAATTCACACCTAAACTTATATATTTTTGGTAACCAAAAGAATTTAGCAGCCGCCGTGCTGGTAGTTTTTTTCTTCAATCAAGAGTGTACTAGCCATAATAATCCTATTCCTCTGTGAACCCACATGATTCCACTGAAAGGGCCTGCCGATAGTGAAAGGGCCACATATTCGACCGCATAAGGTAGGTCTTAGTGGAGTTCATAGCGTTGTTTCCAAGATAAGAGTTCACATCATGTATAAGAGTTGGTATTCGTGCCAAGAGAGTTTCATCCGCATAACACTCATTTTCTTCTCTCTCTTCTTAAATATGGTGTCATATCATTTAAAATACCTACTCCCTCCATGGTTGAAAAAAAGATGTTTTTGATAAGGTTTGAGTCAAACATTAGAATATAAATCATGAAATAACTTTTAAGTTGTTGAGTTTGGAAATGTGAAAATCATATAAATAGATTTGTCTTGAAAATTACTTTCATAAAAAAATATACATATATAACTTTTTAATAATATTTTTATAGAAAAGATAAGTCAAAGTTGATTTTTGGAGACCATATACATATATAACTTTTTTAAAACGTCTTTCTTTTCAACTATACTCAAAGTTGATTACTCCATCCATGTCTATTTAAGAGTCTTTTTGTTTTTTTGACTTTTTTTTTTGTAATATATCCGTCTTATTCAAAATATTTATGCAAATCATAAAATAAATTAATCAATATTTAAGTATCTTCATTGATAAAACAAGTCATAACAATTTAAATTATATTTGTGTAAAAAATTTGAATAAGGCGAAACATTAAAAATAATGGCGTGGTCAGGGATGATGACAAACTCAGTGGACGAAGGGATACATGGCATCTCATTAAATAGAAATGAAACTCTAATGAAAGTTCCACTGACACGGAGCTAATCAGCGCGTTAGCGTGCGGCCAATCACTTGCGTGTCCATTCGTCTTATCCCCTCCGCTCCAGGGCCCGCCCACCACGGCACCACCCCACGGCCTCGCGGTAGAACCCACTCATGAGCGAAACTGATCGGTCGGCCCACGGGACACGTGGAGCTCTGTCGCGGCGCCGGCCCTTCCACTTGCATCTCCTCCCTTCCTTTTTCTCCCCCTTTCGTTTCCCTTCCGCCACTCCACCACGCGAGAACTCGTCAGATATTTATGAGCGCAACGCAGCGCAGGTAGCCGCGGGTTAATCCTCCGTGCTCGTGCTCGCAGTCGCAGTCGCAGTCGAAGCGCTGGGTTGAGCCGCGAGTGGAGTGGATAAACCCTAGACGGAGGTGAGGCGTAGCTGGGTTCGTGGTGGTTTTGGCGTTGGCAACGGCCCGTTGTTCTCCGGGTGGGTGAGAATTCCGCGACCGGTTGCGTACTGGCGACTCCTTGTTTGTGTGGGACTTTCTGGGTGCGGGGGTGGTTGGGCGCTGTTACTTTCCCCTCAATTTGGCTGAACGTTTTTTTTTTTTTTTTTTGCGCTTTTCGTGCAGTAATCTATCTACCTCCTTGTGATTTTCCAGTTTTTTTTACACTGATCAGTGAAGTTTTGGGAGGTTCGGGCTCTCTGTTCTGTTGGATTTGGGCTGCCGTTTGATCGCTGTCTCGCTGTGGTGTTTTGTTTGTGTATGAGTTCTAATTTTGGACTTGGCCAGGGTTCTATATATTGTTTGATCCGTAGAGTTTTGTTTCTGGTAGGATCGTACTGAAGAAGTTGTGATGGTTAATTGGTGTGTTATTCTGTCAGTTTCGGTTTCGTTTTAGACGCCTATTTTGATCAGGTTAGGATCCGACGATGATTGACAAAAAATCGATGTAATGTTTGCTTAATGTATCTGAGCACCTTACACTGATAAAAAAAATTAGCAAAAAAGGCTCTACAGTATGTTTATTTACAGATTTGAGACACCGTCAAATCCTCAGCAAATATGTTTTGTTGCAGAATGGAGTGGGAGGTGACGAAGGCTGCCATGGTCACTAACTATGCCACAATTGGATTATAGGATAAGTCACCGTGCAGCTACCGGTTTCCTCGAACCAAATTGTTGATTGCGGAGAGGAGTGACTGGATTTTGTTCAATAATTTCACCTCAATCATGGGTGGTGTCTGCTCAAGGAAGAGAAGCCAATTGGTGGATGAAGGTGACTCTCTCCAGACATCCCCAAGGTTCTCAAAGACCAGCAGCTTAAAATGGCTGCTGCTTACACTGCCCCGCAGCAATTCTGATGTCTCCGGGAAGGGGCAAGGGAATGAACCAGGAGGTGCCCATCCCTCATGGAGCTCTGTGTGGCTAGAGTCTGCCAGGTAGTATTGTGACTACATGTTTGAATTTTGATATGGAATGTCTTTTTTCTTGAACCCAGTAATATTTGCAGGATATCGACAAGTATTCTACTTTCGCAATGCTGCCAAGGGATCTCAGCCAGCAGATTTTCAATGAATTGATAAATTCGAACCGTCTTACGGAGTCATCGCTTCAAATTTTTAGGGATTGTGCTATGCAGGTACAGTTTCTGTTCTAATATGTCTAGCATTCCTGTAGATTTCTGTTCTAATACTATTTCCCCCCAAAAGAAATTTGTTTAGCTTGCTTGTAAGTATAGCACATAGGTTGGTCCCATGAGTTGCATGCCAAACTAGAGAGGTGGAATCTAGTAGTTACAATAAGTAATCCTGTCTAGCAAGCGACAATTGGAAGTTTGGAACCTCTTGTTAGATGTTTTTTTCTATTCGGTGCTTAAATGATCTTTCCTCTCATTTGGAATCGATAATCACTTTTCTATTAAAGACTTTATTTGAAACTAGCTTTCACTTTTGAGAATGATTCTTGCGTGATAATATGAGGCTACTTCACTTTTGTGATAACTATTCTTTCATGCTTCATTGTTAGGACATTGGCTTAGGGGAGTACCCTGGAGTAAAGGATGCTTGGATGGAAGTAGTGGCATCTCAGAGGCAGTCATTGTTATCAGTTGATATTTCTTGCTCTGAAGTAACTGATACTGGGATAGATCTTCTTAGAGATTGCTCAAGCATGCAAAGCTTGGCATGCAATTACTGTGATCAAATATCAGAAAGTGGGCTGGTCGTATTGTCAGGTTAGTCACGTGTTTCTTACTCAGCTTGGTTTATTTAAATGACTTTAGTTCACTTAAGATGGATTTAAGAATGAGCTTAAAAACTCATTCCTGTGTGCAAGATTAAAGTACTACAATCTAGTTGGTTTTTTGAATGGTGGCTTATTATCAAAACTCAAATGTGTTAAGAAGTCCAAACTTTACTGATAGCACTTCAAATACATGTCCCTATTTTTAATTCGTGTTATAGACTATTAGTCAGTTAACTTGCTTTGCTTCAGAACTTGTATTTTGTTATGCTAAAACTTAATGAATGCTTCTATATCTGCAGGACTGTCAAACCTGACTTCTTTAAGCTTCAAGAGAAGTAATGCTGTTACTGCTGAAGGAATGAAAGCCTTTGCAAATTTAGTTAACTTAATAAATCTCGACCTTGAAGGTTGCCTAAAGATTCATGGTGGCCTTATTCATTTGAAAGGTCTCCTCTGGTCCTCATGAACTTTCACTGCTTTTCGAGTTGTTGACTTGAAATTACAGTTGCAGTGTCTTTTTATTTATCCAGATCTTACAAAGCTCGAGTCATTGAATATGAGATATTGCAATTATATTGCGGATTCAGATATCAAATATTTAACAGGTAGCAGCATATCTTCTGTGTTTTCCTCAGAAACATCATATGATATCATTATGTCAGACAAAGGGGTTGTCTTGATAGAAATTTATCTATTGTCATTTTCAACATAGTAAAATGTTTAAGATGGCATTCCCAGATCTCCCATTTTTGCATGGCTGATTATCGCCTTCCTTTTGTAGATCTTACAAATTTGAAGGACCTTCAATTGTCATGTTGTAAGATCACAGATCTGGGGGTGTCGTATATCAGAGGTATTAAGAGGTTGATCGTTTTTTGCTGTGGATGTACCGCTCTGTCTGCTTTGGGCTTTATGTAGCTTTTTAATGTATATTGATGTTTATGACCTGTGTTTCACTATGCTGTAAATCGATCTAAAGTTTGACAAGTACGCTTATTCTGCCCTGTAGGCTTGGAGAAGCTCACTCATTTGAACCTAGAGGGCTGTCCAGTGACCGCTTCTTGTTTAGAAGCTATTTCAGGTCTTGCATCGTTTCCTGATAGTGTCTTGTGTTGTGCTTCTGAATCTTGATATTATGTGAATTCAGTCAAAAATTCATATCTGTTTCTGTTGCTTTCTTGGTTCATCGGTGTTCGCTGTTCTACCTCTGTTGCACTTGTATAGAATTCTAACGTACTAACTTGCTATGACTTTTTGACCTTTTCCCTAATTAGGTGCCATAAACTGCTCTGCAATCTGCATGCAACACAAACTCATGATTCATGTGAGGCTGGCTTATGAAATTTGTATATAATAATAAAGTGCTCAGTCATTAGAGATGCTTATACATAAAAATTACAAACTTTAAGAACAATGTGTAGAGGCATTTCTCACTCTGGGAGCAAATAGAGTTCGATTGCCGTTTAGTATGATTGCTTTCTTATATTTGTTATAATCAACCCTAGCTTTCTTTAGGATTTACAACTCAACCTTTTCAGATGAGAATTGACTGCCTTATATCTTGCACTGATCATTTATCTAAATGGGTCATTGATTTTAGTATACTTTACTGTTTTGTGCTCCACAACATTTTTCCCCACGACTTCTGTTGTGTGTTCTATTTCTTGGATATCAGTTGTAAGGTGTCAAATGCATCTCCTTAGCAATAGCTGGTTTTGTTTGGTCTGTAAGATATCTTCACTTCATTGCCAAATGCCATTCACTTTTGTAGGACTTTCTTCATTGGTGTTGTTGAACTTGAACCGTTGTGGTATATAACGATGATGGTTGTGAAAACTTTGAAGGTAAATGTAATAACTTTCTAAACATTTCTGGACTCAGCAGTCAGCACCATACATATTGTGCAGCCAGGGTGTGTTTTATATGTTTAATGGGGCGACATACATTTTGTTTGGGTAATTTTTCTTTTTGTTAAGTGGTGTGTGTTATATGTGTGTGTGTGTGTGTGTGTGTGTGTGTGTGTGTGAGTGCACGTGCGTGCGTGCAACATTAGATGCAAGGAATTTGCAGAAGCCTGGAAGGATGTTTATGAACCTGCCCCCACCTATTCTTGTTCTTTGGTGCCCAGGTTTTTAGTAAATAATAGGCGAATAACATGGCATCGGTTGCAAAAAGGCATTTGTTTCAACTTTCAAGTACTTTAAAAGTTCTTACCTGCTTTTATGTGCTGTACATGATAATGCATTTAGTTAGCCACTGAGCATGTGTTACCTTGATAACTGATTTAACCATTTTTATGCATGTTTATGTCATGCTTAACTGCTATCTAATTCATTGCCTGTTGCTGCATTCCAGGTCTTAAGAAGTTGAAGGTTTTAAACTTGGGGTTTAACTATATTACAGATGCTTGTTTGGTGCATCTCAAAGGTAGATTATCTTGTAATGTAGTTGAGAACTCATATCTTAACTTTTACATTTGGATGTCTGCACAACACAATGTATGTATCAAATTTATATAGTTTTTTTATTTGAATAGTGGTTGTTTGTTTCAAGGATTTGATTTTGCACATAATCACATCACTAGTTTATCTATTAGTTTTTTTTTTTTTACCTTTAAATAATTAAAATGGACTGTTCTTCTGGGGCTTGGACGGATGTTATTCTCCATTGATAAAATGAGCTAGTGATTTTTACTTCTTGTTCTTGATGCCCTGGTCAATAAGCAAGAAACATTATTTGTGGAACTAACTGTTTGATCTAAAAAGAATCAAAATAAAAAAAATACATAGATCAGAGAGAAATATTCCAAAATCAAAGGATATAAAATTAAAGCATGTGATTTCCACTGGGCACTCATACATTTTTGTATCCATGCATATTGCTGCCAAAGGACGCCCCCCTTTTCTGTTTTGTTGCTTTTAAAGATACTTAAAATCCAGAAAATCATTGTAGAGTAGAACTTCAATGTGGTTAAAGCTAAACTCTTGTGATTTTGTTGCTTCTAGGATTAATCAGTTTGGAGTCTTTGAACTTGGATTCGTGCAAGGTTGGAGATGACGGTTTATCACATCTTAAAGGTGAGTAGCAGTTTTACTTGTTGAGTCTACTGCATCCTTTAGGTACAGTTTTTTTTTTTTTTTTTTGTCATCTCTGCAATTTGTTTACTCGTTCCATATGTGCCTATATCCTTGAAGTTGTAACTATTTGTTTGACTCAGAATTCATACATCTGTATCTGTGAATGTCTGTTCCTTCTTAAATCTTTTTAGGAATATTTGTGCGTGTAACACTATGGGCCTATGTTAATGCAGGTCTTGTGCTACTGCAAAGCTTGGAGCTTTCTGATACTGAAGTTGGAAACAATGGACTCCAGCATCTATCTGGTTTGTCTTGACTTTAGAAAAAATGAACTCATCTTTTTTATCTCTTATTACCTCTTAGATTGATTGAATCCTATACATGCTAGAACCCTTGACGAAAGTTATACTAATGTAAATGTATGTGCTTTCGCCAAAAAATATAAAACGGAATGTTCTAAACTTCTAATTTGTGATGCAAAGTTGCTAGCTTCCTATGTGGAAACTGTATGTGACTCTTAAAATACATGGATTATGTGAATTGAGTTATAAGTGCAGCTTTTACTTGTTTTTACTTTGCGTCCTTTTTTCCTTCTAAATGCATTATTTCAGTGGCATGCTTATATATGCACTGTTTTTTCTAGTCATTAAATAGTGTAATGGAGATCTCCGTGTATTTCCAAGAGGTCTTTGTAATCTGCAAAGTATTAATCGTTTACTTTGGTCACGGACGTTGGTATGAAGAAAATCTCCATGTTGAATATGCTGAAGTCAGTTAACCTTGACAATCGCCAAATTACTGATGTTGGCTTGGCAGCACTTACAAGTACGTACATGGATTGTCTGTACATGATCCTTATAATTCCATTTATGGTATACTACTGGTGCTTGGTAGTTCCCACTAATATATGGTGTTGGATGATGCAGGTCTTACTAGGCTGACTCATCTTGATCTTTTTGGAGCTCGCATAACTGACTATGGCACAAACTGCTTGAGATGTAAGAACATACTTCAAAATCAGTTTCAGTTGCAAAATTGGTTGTGATATGAAAATTTGATGTGTTCTATCCAGAGGCTATCACTGTATACTTTTCAGTAATCAATAACCTTCTACTATGTAGTAATACCAATCTTATTTGTGAGGTGAGTTCCATGGAACAACACCCTAACTTGGCACACTATGTTATAAAAAAAACTTGGCACACTACATTTGTCTGTTATGACTTGGTTGTGGTGGTCATATATAGGAGTATATAAAATGACTGAAGCACTGTACCGAAATACCTTTTTCTGGGCCCTGTTGAGTAGGCGAGCTTGTTGGTCATGTTATTTAGGCATCCCTGTTCCTATTTGAAGATAATATTGGCGACACATTGTTTGAAATAAGATATATTTTCTGTGCCTAAGCAGGCCACATCATTTGACACAATTTATGTTGTTGCAGATTTTAAGAATCTTCTTTTCTCTTGAAGTCTGTGGTGGGTTTGTTACTGATGCTGGAGTGAAGAACATCAAGGATCTGAAGGCTCTGACGTTGCTGAATCTTTCTCAAAATGTTAATCTGACAGACAAAACCTTGGAGCTGATCTCTGGTATTGTTCTTCCATGCCGGAATAAAAGTTTACTTCCTTTTTCAGTTTTAAAAATCTCATGGCCATCTGGTTTACAGGCCTGACTGCTTTGGTAAACTTGAACGTGTCAAACTCGCGGGTGTCCAATGCTGGTCTCAAACACTTGAAGGACCTGCAGAACCTGCGTTCGCTGTCCCTAGACTCCACCCGGGTCACAGCAAATGAGATGAGGAAGCTCCGAGCAACAATGCTGCCAAATCTGATCAGCATGCGGCCAGAGTAGCTTTCCACTTGGTACCTGCTGTAAATAATCATTAGGTTCGAGCAGGTTGTTCTGTTGATAAGTATCTTGGAAGAGCCTGAATTGAAGGCAGGCATATATAAGTCAGCAATGGTTTTAAGTTTTAATGACTGCTAGGGGTTCTGCTTTATGTCAGCAAGCTCGTTTCGGGTGATGCCTGAAGAATTGGCAGTTGCTTTGCACCCAGCGTGCACCCTATAAGGCGTGATGGGAAGAGACAGAATTGGCTTCCTCGCCATCTGGGATGCTTATGTATGTCGATCTTGTTATGTTTGGTTAAGTTAATTAAGTGTGCGTTATTTTGGTGCCCGATAAGTACTGAGTGCTTCCCCTCTGTTTCTCACGTATGCTGTTCATGTTTTTCACTGGTCACTGCAACCACAAAGATGGGCGTTAACTATCCTTATGGATGGCCAAGGCTATGATTGATCCCCACGATCTAATGTTTAGTCTTAGCACTATATATAATCATATTGCATCTTTTCACCGAACGTTTGAATGGATGCCTGAGCAAATATGTCTGAGAGGCGCACGACACAAACAAAGGCCTGAGGCTGAGAGGGCCATGATAGATTAATTTGCATGTTATTATTTTGGCTAACATCTGGACATCTACCGACCCTATAGTTTATCTAGACTTCTTTACATGTTCTGTTAGGGGTTAGTCAAGACTCAAGAGGACACGACTAAGAAACTGACTGACCGCTTCCTGCGGCTCATCATCTATGCCATTGAAGTACTGAGTCGTTTTCGGTCCTCAGACATAAACTCCTCTCCCCCAAATCTGCTGAATTTTCGAAAGCTCAGGTTTATACCGAGCCTAGTCGAAGGAGGCTCTAGGTCATCTAACTCGCTGAAACATGATTTCATATCACGAAACAGACGCCTCTCTCTGTCATTCATGCGGCCATCTCCTCACACTCTTTTGTATAAGAGCATTTTCAATAAGTCTCTAGCTTTTGGTGTTAGAGAAGAAAATTAAATCTCTTCCTACTCCATGAAGCTCTCTATTTCTCCCTGAGATTTTTTCGTGGCCAACTCACTATTTTGCATCTTTTTTATTTTGTCTTGATTTTCTACTGTGTCATTGCCCTATTCTTCTCGGTGTGGTTCACAAAGCGAGGACCCAATCGTGCTAACTTCACGCCCCCATAGATGTCTCCGGTGTTCCTTGCTTCATGCCTATTGTCTGTCATAGCTCAGTTGAGTGCATCGACAGTGGCTATATGGCCTAATGACGAGTGTGCCATAGCTTAGTTGAGTGCATCGACAGTGGATATATGGCCTAAGGACGAGTGGATTCCATATGCTGTTGTCTACTAGAATGGAATTGAGGGCTCTAATTTGAGGGCTGATGTTAGAGTAGATTTTTTTTTTAGAAAAAAAAAAACAGACCCTCCAAAACCAAAAGGGAAGCTTTCAAATCAAAAGTAGGGGATTTGATTTGAGGAATCCTACTAGAGTTGCCCTGAAGAAGGTGAGTGGTCTACTCCTCTTTAGAGAAACTTGAAGAGCATTTTTATATCTTTACTAATTGAGAGGGCCAGAGATTTTAATTTTAAAAGTACCTTTGAACGACTTTTTTTTTAAAATAGATCTCCAAATATATACATCATCTATTACACCATGGTTGAGCTGACTCTTTAGAGTGTCCACAGGATATAGAGAATACTAGCAGTTATGTCTGTTTACAAAGTATGGAAGGCTGCAGAAATCATCTCTATGAACAAGGAGATCATAAATTAAGCAGAGCACAACAATCTTAAGTTACTGTGTAACTGTTGGTAGTTAATAGCTAACTCATAAGTTTTTTATGTGATTCATGTAATTTTGCTCGACAGACATCACACCTGTTACAAAAATCAACACCGGTTACAGGTTGCACCTCAATTAATTTTCAGTGGTTTCAAAACCAGTGAAGGAAAAAATCAAGGGAACAAAACAAAGTAGAATTTTCTGAAACCACAGTGTAACCTCTATAACCGCAGCATACTGAAACTGATTTTGACCTCAACACACAATACATGTTAGACTGCAACGAGTCGAAGATTTTTCATATGGCTCTAGGTTACATGAACTCTCTCACAAGAATCCCCTGCATATATGCTGTTACTTTTGTTTGGGAAAAATCAGGAGGTTATGTTACTTTCCCTCGGATGGATAACAATCTAATTGTATTTCCACGGAAGAACAAGCAACCAATTGGAATCAAATTAAAGGTTTCAGTGAGGAGCCGACAGCTCCTGACAATTATAAAACTTATCACCAAAGATTGAAATTGATCAGTTTGCGTGCAACCACATTCATTATATAATAATAATTAGCATCCATAAAGGTACAATGCATAATTGTCTCACACAGGCTTGTAGTGCTAATTAGATTAAAAAGCATGAAAAGGCATACATCCAAGCACTAGCACTAATTAAGAAGGCACACATCCAAGCACGAGCACTAATTAAGAAGGCATACATCCAAAGTCTCAACAGACTTGCAGTACAAATTAAGAAGGCAAGTCCAAACACAATTCACGAGTCCACTGGAATTTAACCAACCTGGTAGCTCATACTTGGACACACACTTTCAGATCAGGTGATTCTAAGAAATAGGGAATGTAACGAGCAAAATCACCGCGGATTTTGGAATCTTGGAAAGTGGCAAGCACACTCACTTCATTACGGTCCATGTCGTATGCTATCAGCTTATTGGTCAGCTGATGAAAAAAGAAAAGCACATTGCAATCTTGATGAATGTCAACCACAAAATACTCTGGCCTGACTTCTGTTCCTCCAAAGACATCCAAAGAATTCACGGTCCTCTTCAACACCCATTCCTCTGTATCATAATCATGAAGAACCCAGATGGATAGTATGTCATTAATTTCATCAACCGACTTTATAGTCACGCAATGTAGGTGCCCATGGGATTGGCCTAAATAATGTGCACTTTGGCTCCAATCAGCCATGCCCGGCACAGTGATGATCCTTTTTGCCTTCCCTTGTAAATCAACAACAAGTATGTGCTGTCTATCTGGGCCCCAAACTATCAAATGTAACAGGCCATTAACAAAGGCACAATGATAGTCGAGAACCTCTAGTTTAAACTGATTATGCCAGCCTTCCAGTTGCGCTTGCTCATTCTGTTCAACAATTTGGCCTTCCAATTGCCCATCCTCATTTTGTTCATCAATTTGGCCTTGCAACTGCCCTTGCTCATTTTGTTCATCAATTTGACCTTCCAACTGCCCTTGCTCATTTTGTTCATCAATTTGGCCTTCCAACTGCCCTTGCTCATTTTGTTCATCAATTTGGCCTTCCAACTCCCATTCAAAAACTTGCATCGGCCCTAGCTCATTCAGTCCAACCATAAAAACTATGCCTTGCATTGGCCCTTGCTCATTTAGTCCATCAATTTGGCCTTCCAACTGGTTTTGACTCCATGTCCCAGTTTCAGACGAGTAAACATGCAACGACACTACCTTCCTGTCAGCATCGGGCATCTGGAACTGGACAGCATCGGGCATCTGGAACTGGACCAAGTGAAAGTGAGAGGACACGGCCGGATCGAAAGCCAAATAGGTATGGCTTACCATTGCACGGGAGCCACAAGCGGGCATGTGTAACCATTCCTTTGTGGTTGGATTGCACACGAAGTAGTCACTAGCTGATGCATCATAGTCCTCCTCCTCCCGATGATGCCCAAAAAGGATAAGACCGTTGCAGGAGTCCAAGAAGAAGAAGGTTGTGATCCCAGTCATTTCCGTCAGGAAGGAGAAGGAAAACGGCACGGACCTCGCTGCCAGGTCGATCAAACTGAAACTGAACCGGGTAACTTCAGTTTCAGGGTCCTCATCCTCGGCCGTCTGGACGAACAGCCCCTGCATGGCTTGGCGGAGCTTCTTGCGGATGGCAGGGTCGTCGATGAGGTCGCACCAGCCCTTGGAGACGCACTTGAAGCGGCAGACGGACTTGGCAGGGACGCGGGAGAGAATCTCCACCAGGGGGCCTTCAGGGAGGCCGGACGCCTCGCCGCCGCTCATCTTGGAGCAGCCCACAATCTGTGAACAGTGGGGACCGAACGAGTGAGGGGGTGCGCAGGGGAATCCGAAAAATGCAGCGACGGGGAGGCAAAGGGGCCTTACCAGACACCGGAGATGGTTGTGCTCGACGGCGGCGGAGCAGGTGCTGTGCGGAGGATTTCCTTACCTAGAAGCACGCGCACTGTGGTCGGGGACCGGGGTCAGCGGGCCGGAAGGAGCAGATGGGCTCTGTCGGCGGAGAGAGGACGACGGTGTGTGCGTGTGGCTTCACGTGAAGTTCAGTTTTGGTCTGGGCCTGGCGAGTGAGCGAATGGGCCACGAAAGTATGATTCGCGGAGGAGCTGGAAGAGTGATGCATCGGTGCAAAATCGTGTGTCAATCAGCGAGGGTGCAAAATCGTGTCTGATAACCTCTTCAGTGTAACGCAGAATCCACGCCATAAACTGATTACATTACAGCTCGAGGCTAAACTGAATCGGAGCCTAAACAAGGCACACTAGGGAAGTAGCAATTGATGACTGCAGCGGTTGAAATAGCTTATTCTAGCTAGTAGTAACAAAAAAAAAAATGTACTATGTCACATGGAAATTTTGTTTCTTCATATGCATAAGATTGGGCAGTACGTAGCGGTCACGATCGAGAACAACACTCGAATCTAAAACATACGGAATGTCAACATTTACCCGGCAGGACCAAACGCTCCCAACACCAGTCTACTCGTCAGCGTAAAACTTCTCATGCGGTCAGTTCCCACACCGGCGCAATTAAAACCTACTAACAATTAGTTTGCCTGTCCTGTTTTCTGCTAACATGGCCAGCCCAACTATACTGTTCCAGCAGCTGATCGAACGCCTCAACGACATCCGCTAAACACGAGAGTTGCGTTGAGCCAAAGCATTTTTCTTGCTACTAGCTAGTAGCAACAGAATATATTCTCCAGGTATATATTGCCTCGACCCAACATCAACCAAAGTTGTACAGTATCACCAAACTAAAACTCACCTGCCGTACACGGCGTCGCGTGTGCGGTCGATCTGCGGTGCGCACGCACGCACGCCCTCGTCGTTGGGTGCCGTGCCGCGCCGACTCGATCACAACCAGGACTCGGTGCGGCGCATGCATGCAGTGATTTAGATCCCGAAATCCGGATTCCCAAACCTACTGCGCCGTTGTGCGGCGGCAGGCAGCTTCTGTTCGATCGCAACGAACTCTCGCTAAACTCGCTCCCGCAACCAGGACTGCATGCGCGTGCATTTCTCCTCTCCTACTTGCAGTAGTTTTCAGGGCTGGACTGCCGGCCAGTTCCGAGTCAAGACGTACGGTGCAGCATTCGCGGCCGGTCGTTGGAGTAGCCGACCGACCACGCGATTAGAGAGCAGCCCGCCGCGTCCATGGAGAACGGCGGCGGCCGTGTGGCTGCGATCGCCATGCCTCTCCTCGCATCCGCGCTCATCGCCGCCGCCTTCGTTCTGCCGCCGCCCCTCCTTCCTGCAGGGCGGCGAGTCAGCCAGCAGCATCGTCCGTGAGCGCCGCCGGGAGCACTTCCTGCGGCACGTCCCGCATGAGCCCCAGAAGGCGCCGGCGAGCGCCGAGACGAAGGTAGGTACGGTAACGTAAGTAAGTAATACACGTGACACGTGCACGCACGACGACGCCCGTGTGTACAAACGCCCGCGCGCGGCGTCATGGAAAATCGTCGTTCGTAGTCGTGTTTGATCGATCTGATCGTCGTCTCTCTACGTATGTACGTGTGCATCGATCAGGTGAGCGTCGTCGGGCCTATCGAGGAATCCCTGGCCCGTTCTCGGGCAGCCATCCGCCGCGCGGCTCGCGGAGCCCCGGCGGCGGCGGCGGAGAGCGCTCGGCGGAGCTTCAAGGACGTCGGCGACGCCTTCGTGCCGCGAGGCGCCATCTATCGAAACCCCAGAGCTTTCCACAGGTAAACAAACAAACACGTATGCGTTACTCTGCAGTTCTCTTAGTTCTCCCAAATGGCCGGATCTCAGCGACATGCGCAAATAGAGGATTTTTGTTACATATATATACGTCGTGCACAAATCAGTACAAACTCAATCTTGATATGGATCGCCGGATCATGGATCAAGGAGCTACGTGGAGATGGAGAGGAAGTTCAAGATATGGATGTACAAGGAAGGAGAGCCGCCGCTGACGCACCTGGGCCCGTCCGCCGACATCTACTCCATGGAGGGCCAGTTCTTGGAGGAGATGGAAGACCCCGGAACCCCTTCGCCGCCGGCCACCCCGGCGAGGCCCACGCCTTCCTGCTCCCCGTCAGCGTCTGCAACCTCGTGCAGTACATCTACCCCTTCTACCGCCACAACAACACGGCCGTAATGGCGCACATGCGCCGCGCGCTCGCCGACTACGTCGACGTCGTCGCCGGCAGGTACCCGTACTGGAACAGGTCGCGCGGCGCCGACCACGTCATCGTGTCGTGCCACGACTGGGCGCCGCTCGTCTCCGAGGCGAACCGGGAGCTCTACAGCAACGCGATCGGGGTGCTGTGCAACGCCAACACCTCGGAGGGGTTCCGGCCGCGCAAGGACGCCACGCTGCCGGAGGTGAACCTCGCCGACGGCATCCTCCGCCGGCCCACGCCCGGCCTGCCGCCCGAGAACCGCACCACGCTCGCCTTCTTCGCGGGCGGCATGCACGGGCACATCCGCAGGGCGCTGCTGGGGTACTGGCTCGGCAGGAAGGAGAAGGACCCGGACATGGACATCCACGAGTACCTCCCCGCGGGGCAGGACTACCACGCGCTCATGGCCAGGGCCCGGTTCTGCCTCTGCCCCAGCGGATTCGAGGTGGCCAGCCCCAGGGTGGTGGAGTCCGTGTTCACCGGCTGCGTGCCCGTCATCATCTCCGACGGGTACCCGCCGCCGTTCAGCGACGTGCTGGACTGGAGCAAGATGTCGGTGACCGTGCCGTCGGCGAGGATACCCGAGCTGAAGGCAATACTGAAGGGGGTCTCCGAGCGGAGGTACCGGGTGCTGCAGGCCAGGGTGCTGCAGGCGCAGCGACACTTCGTGGTGCACCGGCCGGCGCGGCGGTTCGACATGATCCGCATGGTGCTGCACTCCATCTGGCTCAGAAGGCTCAACGTTAGGCTCCCGTATTGATGCAGCTAGGTTTCTGTCAGGTTCATTCATTCATGTGCTCGTGTTTAATTATTGTACATTATTAGTATAGTAGATTTTATGTTTTCCTTGATGTCGTTGGACTTTCAAATGTGTTTAATCTGAGTTGAAGATTGTACGGTTCTAGCTACCTATTTTTGTAGGTATAGATTTGGTATTTATTCAAGTCTGGATATCCAATATCATTTATACGATCACAAGTGTGATGAGCGTAACTTTGGCAAACCTACATTGAACAAAGAGCAACCAAGGGCAACGAAGACGCTGTCATGAGCGTCAAAAGAATCTACTGGGGCAGCATCTGTTGAAGAGAACACTTTGTACAGTTCAGCCAGCAGGCGATCACCCCTAGAAAACCTGAAGTTGATGGCTGGCGAATGTCACTCTCTCTTCTTTGTAATGACCTCAGGAACTCCTCTGAGCTCAGGTTACCATCACTGTTAGCATCAAACACATGGAAAATTATGTCCACTACTTTGTCGGTCAAGTCCACTCCACAAACCTACAAAGCAAAGAGTAGGAAATCAATCAGAAAACGGATCTAATATTTGTGAATAACTGGAGCATGTCAGCTATAAACAAACAGGCTAGCTAGTGGCCTTGGGCAGAACACTACATAATGAGAGAAATGTGAAACCCAGTGCTTCTTCCAAGGATATCTGGAAGAAATATATTTCGATTGGTAAAGCTAACTCAAACTACACAGGGCAGGTGTTAGAAGACCTTACATGTGATGCAGCACGTTTTAGATCCTCCTTCGTCAACAAACCATTTACTTTGCCATAGCTGAAGATGGCCATTGCAAATGGTTCCAACCTTCTTCGAAGATCAGCAAATGCCTTGAACTCCTGAAATTGTATATTTGTAATTTGAAAATGGAACAATGGTGAACCCAAGGACAATGATGATTAATGAGGAATAGCTAATAGTCCAACCTCAAAGGTAATGTGCTGATCCTTGAGGTCAAGATTGTCATCCAAATCATCGACTCTATCCAGTAACTTGTCTATGTAATTCATATCAGCAGAAGCAACCATGGACAAAGCAAAGTCCTTCACAGGTATTGTGTTGGATGATTTCACATCGTAGTGACTGAACTCCAAGCGGACAATCTGCAGAAGATTCAACCAGGGAAAAACAAAATGAGTTAAAATTTCTCGTGAATGGACTAGGCATAATGAGAGCAGGTACCACAAAGGCTGGTGGTGCTAAGAAAATGTTCATGCTTTCACTGAATCCTTTAACAAGGATTACTAATGGTTATTCTATGATGGTAACACAGATGCTGGTCAAGAGGTAGAATAAAATGGAAAATTGGAAATAATCACTAATCTACACCAATACAAAACAAGATGCACTTGTACAGTACAGTAAAAACATTGAACTTTGACCTTATGAAACTAGTTTCTCCAAGACAAACACACTAAGGGCTCGTTCGGTTTAAGTGGAATCCACCCATGAATTGTTCCAAGTGTTCAAAGGGTATACAAATTAGCTAAGCAATCCTGGTAGGAATCAATCCAGGGGATGATTCACTGCCAACTAAACGAGCCCTAAATAGTTTCAAAACAAGGAAACTATACCATAAGTTGTGCGTTCAAAATCTGGAATGAATTGGAATTTAGTATTGCGAGCTTGTCCCTTCTTTTTCTACAATCCATAACACAGTCTTTTCCATGTACAAACAAATGTTTTTCTGATTCTCCACAACTTACTTCTTTATAGAAAGTATATATAAACCAAATACAACTCTATGATTCTGCAAACTCACATATAGCATAGTCATGTTCATCAACATTTCCTAGAAAACAGAACTATATGTGACACATAATCTTCCTTTATGAAATGAACAGATTTTTTGAGTTCTGAAGAAGTACAAAAGCAAATGCTAACAAATGCAGTTGATTGATACAGACTCTGGTTTATTTGGCTTTACACTAAGTCTCTCAAGGGTTACATCAACAGAAACATTTTCTAGATTGCTAATATATTAATGAACAAAAAATGAAAAAGAAATAAATCACCTCATCATGCAATTGCTTCAAAAAAAACTAGAGAACTTATCATAGTGTAGATGTCCATTCCCATCCTTGCCAAAGAAGTACTCGACCAGACCACCATCTTCCACCGGCTGACAAACCTTACGTCCAAAGCGTAAACCATCCCTATGGGCAGCTCCTTGTCTATTATAGGATCGCATCAATGTCATCACTTTCCTAAACTCATCTTTGTCAATTTCCCTGTGATGAGGACATAGTAGCAAGTGAGAACAAAAGAATAATAAACACACAAACAGCCTATCAAATTTAATCATACCCTTGATAACATCTGAGATGATTGGACATGCTCAAAAACCAGTTTTTTTTCTAGGTGACGAACTGTACATGAATTGCCAAATGTAAACAATATGTAGGCATGCGGCATAGATAATAGAGTTTAAAAGACGTCCTTCTGTAAAGCACATACCAAAACATAAAGCGCACCACATAACCTAATTTTAATAGATTCAAAGGAAAAAAAAAAAAGAGAGTCAAGTTTAAAGGGATCAAACAATGCAGAAGTCAAAACTAGCGATGTCAGATATTTCTTTTTACTCTATATGATTTTCTTCCCGAACTACGGCATTCACAGTTTTTAACTGAATTACATTGTTTACCTGTTCCAATGCAATAACTCATGTATAACCTGGATTACTTAATTAAAAATGGATATTAGATTTGTTATGAGATGTTGTGATAAAAATTTGGGGGTGGGTGAAGGCCTTTGTCGAGATCTCGTGCTTCCTTTGAATCCACGGACGCGACATCTTGCCAGTGGGGTCACATCGGGTGTTCTATATAACAAATGTGATCAAATGCCACCAAAAAGAAACATGGGATCGCATTTTCCCCAGATACCATTAGCTGTGGAAGATCGCACATATGACCATAGTCGCCTGACTCCAATATTTCCAAACAAGATATGACTAGTCAAAAATCCCAAACTAAAATATGTAAGTGAGCGTGTTTGCAACAATCAAATGGTTCAGAGTTAATTAAATTAAAAAAATAAGAAAAGAGGGACCATATGCTGATATGCATAAAGAAGACTCTAGAGAATATGAACAGGGTCCAGTAGCTGGAAGATAACATACCCACTGTGGTCAAGGTCAAACATCTTGAAAGCCACATTGAAGCTGGATTCAGGGATGCTAAGTAATGTTACAAAGAAGATATACCTGCATGAGGCAATATTAGAAACTAATAACGACATATGGCTTACAGAAATCAAGAAATAGTACAGAAATGCATGGAACACTAATAGCATAGTGATACTGATAACAAGTTTATATGCCTAGATAGATGTGTCAGTGTCATCCCTATGTGTGCATAGTTGACATGATGTTATAATACGATAATATACCTCTGCAGTAGGATTAACTATTTCACTGCATAAAGTGAACTGGACAGAACACAAAGAAATTACCAATATGATGCAGATATATGTACTAGATGGCAGAGCAAACGCCGAACAATCGTTTTGGTTTAAGTCACAGCCCACTTACTCAGAAAAGGAGATGACTCCATCACCATTTGTATCGAATAGCATGAAAAAGTCAGATGGGGCGCATTGTAGCTCGCCAGGGTGGCGCTCACCCCTCAGTCTCCCTTCCCTGACAATTTTGGACTCGGATGGGGGGAAAACGGGAACAACCGCCCTCATCAGGTCGGTAGGCAACATGTACATCTCACCCTCTGGGCTGTGGACGGATGCGAAGTACTCAAAGATCTAGCAGAAGAAGTACAAAAATTGTAATTGGGAAAAAATTATCGCCAAATGACGTGGAATGGTTATTCTTAATATGGAAAAGCCACATTACCTTCTCTGGAGGGCTGCGCGTCCTAATCCTCTTCTCGTACTTGAAGAACACCCTTCGGCGATATGAATCTACAAGACGATGGTGACCAAAACATCATGCCGTTTCTATCAACTATGACCACATTAACTTGAATATATAATATACATGGCTACAAATGCCCGTCAAACGAGGCGAGAAAAGACCACTATCATTTTTCGTGCAACGAAATCCACTGGCTCGGACGGATCACATTTTATCTACACAACAGAAAATGCAGAAGAGCTAATTCGTTGCACGGCGCCACGGATTCAACCAAGGGTGCTCACCTCCGAAGAGGAACCTGCCTTCCCGCTCCCCGGTGGCTCCGACACCGACGAAAGCTGCGGGGAAGCCGCCGTTGCCTCCGGCGGCTGCGGTGGCGGCATCCTCCGCCTGGCCGGGGTCTGCGAGCGGCTGCGGGACGGAGGACAGCAGCCAGATCCCGAGCCCCGAGGAGCCGGCGGCCACCGCGGCCGCGGCGAAAGCCCTAGAGTCCTGGCTGCACGGCCCCGTGGCCGCGGCCTCAGCAGCGGCTGCGGAGAAAGCGCGGGCGCGGGACGGCCCCCCCGAGCCGCTCGACGGCGGATCGGAGGCGGGTTAACGCGGCGGCCATGGATGTCGGGGGCTAGCTAGCGGCTTCGATTCGCCGAGGACGGAAGCGGCGACGCGGGGACGCACGGACAGACGTTGGGCGGAGCCTGCCGGAATGCGAGGGAGGGGAAGGAATAGGCGACTAGCTGGCCGCCTTTGTTGGGGTCCCCTTTCCCTTTTTTTTTTTGTGCCGTGGAGACAAGAGGCCCTGCCCGGTTTTCTAGGCATTATTAGGCAATAATAATATGCATGCGAAAAAGATGTTCTTCTTCAATTTCCTTTATTTATTCAAAAAAAATATACGGCTCGCATATGGCAGTGGCGGTAGGCTTTGGCAAATTACATCGAGTATTATATTTCAATAAGTTGACTTCCGTAACATTTGGCCAAAAAAAAAAACACTACTAGAATCGATAAGTTTTTATAGGGTTTGGGAAAGATATGTTTCCATGACATAACCCGTGAGAGACCCCTTTCCTATCAAATACATTTATAAGCGTTTCCCACAATACAAAATCAATGGAAAGGTACTCTAGAACATCTATGCTGTGCAAAGTTTGACCTACAACAAACACTCATGGTGTGTTTGATTCGTGGAGTCACCACATGTTTCATCATGAGATAATGCATCATGAGCTCATCCCATAAATTTCAGTAAAAACCAACCAATTTTTCATACATATACTAAGGCTGATGGATCATCTCATTCCATTCCACAAACTAAATAGAAAAGTGAGGAGTGAGAAGAAAATAGATCACCTCATTCCTCAAACCAAACAAACCCTAAAATTATGAATATAACTTTGTAGCTCACAAAATCTTTGTTTAACACTATTTTACTAATTTTTTGCTACAATAATAAAATACAATGTCAGATATGAATAATGTATGCTGGGTCTATTATTTAGCATGAAAATGGCTCCAAACAAAAAACATTTGTGAACCGTAGAATTTTGTTTCCATCCAACTCTTATAAAAACTTAAGATTTTCTTTTTAAGTGTGTTGGGCACAAATGGGAATCATGGAACGCGAGATTTGAAGTTCCCCATTTCCCTTTTTTTCGTTTCAATTCAATTGTTTGGGAGGGTTTTGCCAACTTTTTTATTCGTGGCAGTTATTTTTAAAACTAATTCGTTTTTAAAAAAAAAAAAGCTTACCTGCGGTAGTAGTAAAGCCCGTATAAGCAAAAAAGAGCCTAAAAAAAAGGAAAAGCCCATCTAAGCTCAAAGGAAAAGAACAAAAGCCCACCTAAGTTGCATACATTAAATAACCAGCCGTACGAGTGGAGTAGGGTTTTCTGTTTGGGCACCCCTACTATCCTCGCGCCGCCGCCGCCACCTCCTACGCCGGCGCCGCTGCCCGTTGGTCCTCTCGAGCATCAACCATGGCGGAGCAGGTGAGTTGCATCCGTGGAATGCTCGACGAGCTATCCATTTGTTGTATTTTGATAAGTCCGAGTAGGGATACTAGCCTTCTCGCAGCGTTCTTTTGGCACAATTTGCTATGGTGCCTTGCTTGTAAGTCTTGTTAACACCTTCAGGTCTAGTCTGTTCTGTTCGAGGTGCCCTTACTCTTACGTAGATGTCTGTTGATCTAATCGTATGGCTCGATTCAATTTCGTCACTAGCGTCGATTTGTTAAATCCTGATGCTATGAAATGGATGTGGGTAACTTCTTTTCTCACTGATTGATTCAAGTGTGACGCTATAAAATAGATGTAGATAAATATTCAGTCGAGCGCTAGATGTATGTGGACCAGTATGGTTCTTTACTATTTTGCACAAGTGGATTGCTACTGTTTTGTTACCAGTACAATTTTATCAACTTATCACCATTTTATCGGTAATAAAAATTAAACACGTATCTGGTTTTTGCAGACAGAGAAGGCTTTCCTCAAGCAGCCTAAGGTTTTCCTCTGGTAAGAAAAAATTATTCTTTGTAAATTGGTTCGTGGTATTTTGTGAAGTAACAAACTATTAATCATGGTTTCTTTTGTATAATTGCAGCTCGAAGAAGCCCCGCAAAGGGAAATAAGCCCGGCAAGGGGGGCAACAGGTTCTGGAAGAACGTTGGCCTTGGTTTCAAGACTCCCAGCGAAGCCATTGAAGGTTTGTCCTGGAGCTCGCTTGTTAAACAATTTGTCACTTCAGAACTCCGTAATTGATGTTACTTGTTAGCTTAATGTAACTAACTTACTCATAGGCTGGTAATGTTCAATTCATCACCTTTAAGAGGCTAGCAGAGAATCCACAACTGAATCAAACTCTGTGATTTTATCAGTTATAAATGTACCCTATTTAAGCTATCCGTCACTCAACTGTTTGATTCTTTCTTCAACACTTGGGCTGTACTCAAATAGAAATCATTAGCAAGTATATAGTGATGTTGCTATACAGCAAGGAGTGTCTGGTTCTCTTAATGGCTATTGACATGAACATTATGCTATAGGTTTTGTATCCAACCTGAAGGTGTGCCTAGAAACAGTATGAATGGCGTGAAAATTTGCCTTTTAATTCCTCCTTGATTATCTGTATACTCATGTTTCTTTTTCTATCAGACTTTTCCCTTAAACTAGATTGTTTGATATCCACTTGTGATTGGTTTGTTTCATTGCATTACTTGGAATTTCTTATGCAGCTCTGTCATACCTTGTTCAGTGCTTTTGAGACTTAGATGTGTTCTTCATTTGTCGTGTATTGCAGGAACCTACATTGATAAGAAATGCCCGTTCACTGGCACTGTGTCAATTAGAGGCCGCATCATTGCTGGAACATGCCATAGCGCTAAAATGAACAGGACTATCATTGTTCGCAGGAACTACCTTCACTTTGTCAAGAAATATCAGAGGTCAGTGAAATATTCTTTTTGATGGTTTTCAGACTTGGATCGAATTATTTTATCATACTAACCATAATTCTGGTATCTTGTATAGGTATGAGAAGAGGCACTCTAACATCCCCGCCCACATTTCCCCTTGCTTTCGTGTGAAGGAAGGAGACCATGTGATCATTGGCCAGTGCAGGTATAAAGACTGTTCTGCTTATTTTGAAGCTAAGCTTGGTCTTTCTCTTTCCCCAACTTATCTCCACATTTGCCCCACTTTTCCCAATACGATTATGGCATTACTATAGATACTAGACTAGATTTTTGCTGTGCCAATAGCTGCTCGATGTCACTCTGAACTCTCTATAACTCACTGTTGTGCCATGTGCCTATGCAGGCCACTGTCCAAGACGGTGAGGTTTAATGTGCTGAAGGTGATCCCTGCCGGGTCAAAGAGTGGTGCAGTGAAGAAGGCATTTACTGCTGCCTGAGGAAGAGGAATACATACATCAAAGATTCTGAAAGCTATATAGATGATGAGAAGATCATGAAAGATCACGAGATTTTGATGTCAGTTTCTAGATGCCATTTGTACTAGGAATTTTTGACTCGAGAGAATTATTTGCGAAGCTAAAAACTCAAATGTGCTGAATTCAGCAATATTGTCAAGAGGAAATCTTTGAGTGATACTGAAGGCGTTGTTTCGGTTGGACGGTTAACTGTGTGCATTTACAGGTGGAAACATCTTTTGCTGCTTGTGATTATTTGACTTTGAGTGGTCTATGCCAAATTTGCATGGAGGATGGATCATTGGATCACATCCAGACTTCTATTGGTGTAGGTGTCATGATGTAGAATGCATGATTGTCGATGTACCATTATCGACTTCACATATTGTTCTTTATACCATGTATAGAAAAATAAAAAAGAACCTTAGGTTTCGTTTGGTTCAGAAGAATTAAAATAATCTTAAGAGTAAATTGGAAGCACTTTCTACATATTGGCTCTTTGTACTCTATGGATCAACGCAAGACAGCCGCCACTTGGACTTGAGCCTAGATCATCAAAATGGAACGCAAACTTCGTGCCATGACACTAGTGAATTACAACAGCACTTCTGTATCCTGAATGAATGTACAAGATGTGAACGTACAAGCAATCCAGACGAACGCAATGCTTGGTACGCAACAGCTGAAATGCAGAGGACGCAAACCTTTGAAAGAAAATGCAGAGGACGCAACTGCTGAACTCATAGTACGTGTCTATACACACACCGACCATTCGGCCAAGGCCAAGAAGGCAAGAACCATACACTACACACAGTTCAGAGGAGACAAACTCATGCTACGTGTCTAAACCGGGCATTCGGCCAACCATACAGTGACGCGCCTCTGGGTTTTCATTCAGGCGGCGGCGCACACCACACCTCGAGTTCGAAGCACCGAAGCAGTTGCTGCAACGCTAGGCGTCTGAAGACGCCAACAGGTTTGCTCCTTCCATGGACAGGGACACGGCCGCCACAGTCTAAAGTGATGTCGCAGTCTCGCCGATCAAATTCCAAGTTCTCACTGTGCCTTTTAGTGTTTCAGCCTTGGGGAGCAAGGAAGAATCTCGCCGGGTTATCGAATAGTAGTGACACAGTCCACACGGATATTCTGGAGTACTCCGGAGTGCTCCGGGGCAAAGGTCACCTCGCCATGTGATAGCGATCTGTCTGTTTGCATTCTCGTAATTTCAAAGCTAATAATATTGATTACAAAAAAAAAAAGCTAATAATATTCCATCGGTCCAAATTTTAAGTTTTTTAAGACATACATTTCTTTTGTTAGACGTCTACTAGACATATTCATTATGTCTAAATACATAGTAAAAAGTGTATATTTCAAAACAAGAATGACTTACAATTTAAAATAAAGGATGTATAAACTAGCTGACTATTAATTAGATGTAGTTTTCTTGGGGTCCAACAGTTAAAAGATAGATGAATTGCTATTTTGTTCATAAATAATGTTCTTTCTATTGTAGCTACTATATTAGTTGAATTTACACAATACCCCTGGAACACAAAGTGCATCATAGAAATTCTAAGACATTATGTGGTAAATCAAATGACACATAACCCTTTTGTAGTTAACATATTTGAGTTAGTAATATAAATTAATGGTAGATATACATGTGAATGTTGCCTTTTAAATTGAGTTGAAGAGTTAGTTCACCTAAAATCCTTTTATAATTTAGGATTAAGGCAAAATTTTGAACGCTTGACAGCTTGTATTTGAGGATAAGGGGACTAGGGAGTGGTGATTAGCTAGCCTATTAACTAATTGCATGCTTAGATCAATCAAGACTTGTTATTGATTAGAGCTAAAAAATAGTCTAAATTATCTAGGTTGGTCACTTATATAGCTAGTTGAGTTTGGCAAAAAAATACGCCTATCAGCTACCGTTTGAATGATTTATTAAAGGTCAAAAATAGCTAAGTAACAATTATTATTCATTGGAGGCCAGGTTGAAGGAGAAACTGACATGTAGGGTCCACACATAAGTTAGTGGAGGGAGAAAAGTGGCAAATGAATTTTAGGCAGTGCGAAAATACATTGGTCACTCTTAAGTCATCTAACTACGTACCTTTCTTGATCTTGTTTCAACTTATTGTTTCTCACGAAATACTATTAAATCACTGTTAGCGAGAACAACTTCGTAGAAGATGGCATGATTCAATCTAAAATTATAATGACAAGTGTCTAAATAGGCAAAGTAATCGGATTTATACTTGTGTTTGGTCCGTCTGTTAAAAGAAAAACAGCGGCAAAAGGGAGGAATCGTCTGTGTTTTATTGGGAATAGAAGGTGAGACAAGCTTCCTACAAAATTGGCTTCGTACATACGGCTCCAGAAATGGTAAATGGTAGCGTTCTCATTTGGAGGTCGATGTTGCCAATAACCACGCTGATTGTCCGAGGAAAATCAAACAAAACCAACGTGCATGCAACACGGTAGTAGATGGAGAGATGTACAGTAAAGCATTTACCTTCGCATACAAGCCTCCACGTGTAGACGGACTGGCCCCGGCCCCTGGGCAAACAGACAAACACTCGCTAAGCGTTCCAGAGCCCTCCACGCCCTCTCTTCTCGCCCCAACACCTTATCCTCTCGTGTTCAAACGACCCTAAAGCCCCTCGGATTCTATATATCCTCCATCGCAAACAAGCTACAAAGCAATCACCTGCAACTGCAAGAAAACCAGCAATCAGTCACCAGATTGTCACACAGGTGATCGATCGAATTGAAAGGCGCACACACATACTACCACCCAGCAACAACAATGGCGGCACCGGAGGGGAAGACGACGAAGGGCGGCGACGGGCAGATGACGGTGGTGCGTGGTCTGGACGTGGCGCGGTACATGGGTCGGTGGTACGAGATCGCGTCGTTCCCGTCCTTCTTCCAGCCCCGTGACGGCCGCAACACGCGCGCCACCTACAAGCTGCTGGAGGACGGCGCCACGGTGCACGTCCTCAACGAGACGTGGAGCAAGGGGAAGCGCGACTACATCGAGGGCACGGCCTACAAGGCCGACCCGAGCAGCGAGGAGGCCAAGCTCAAGGTCAAGTTCTACCTCCCGCCGTTCCTCCCCATCATCCCCGTCGTCGGCGACTACTGGGTGCTCTACGTCGACGACGACTACCAGTACGCGCTCGTCGGCGAGCCCCGCCGCAAGAACCTCTGGGTATGCATTATAAGTTTAATTTGCCAGTTCTCGATCAATAAGTTATCTTAATTTCTCGATATTTGATTTGCGTGCGCGCGTTTGCAGATTCTGTGCAGGGAGACGAGCATCGACGAGGAGGTGTACAACCAGCTGGTGGAGCGGGCAAAGGAGGAAGGCTACGACGTGAGCAAGCTGCACAGGACGCCGCAGGACGACCCGCCGCCGGAGAGCGACGCCGCGCCCACCGACACCAAGGGAGTCTGGTGGTTCAAGTCGCTCTTTGGGAAATGATCACCGGCAATCCGGCACGCGTACTCCGGTGCTTGCTGCTAGTACTAGTAGTGTACTGTAATCTGTGCCACACACGGTAAAATAAAATGGGACCTGAGGAATTGGAGATCGGTTGGTGTTTTTAGCCCTAGTATACGTTTGGTAGTGTACTACTTGTCTGTCTGTCTGTCTGTATGGACTGTATGTCGTGTTATATATACATGCATGTGTACGTTTTGATAAATTAATGGAGTTGAGATGTAGTGTTTGATTTTACTAGTAAATTGCAGGCGAGATATATAGTCAATCTGATCGAGGATTACGTGAGTTTGCAAATTGTATCTACACTTATAGCTTGCTTGGTTACAGCCACCTGCTGTCGGATGATATATAGCTCTGGTTCTAATAACTGTCAGGCTTGTGGAAGCAAGTCAAAGATGGTCAAGAAAGGTATCGGCCTGGGCAGGAGAACAAACCTGCGACTACGAGACGTTCGTTTGGTGTGGCTTTTGGACTCGGATCAATTAGGGAGGGACACCAGCCACAAGGTTTACAAAAGAAATTTATGGGCTTAGCTAGCTCAGAAACCGACTGACAAATCCACTCGACACGTCTATTAGACAGTGAACTTAGAAAGAGAGAAAATTGGATTCTCGTATGTGCTTGTCGTTTGAACAATTGAACTTGTGCTTGCTACTATTTGAGGATTTCACTTAATCTATCCTGTTCAGAGATTCTTGGGTGTCAGATCGCCGAGTTCCCGATCACTTACCTTGGGCTACTGTTGAGCACCAAGAAGATCCACAAGGCCAGGATCCACTCAGTTGTCGATGCCATCTCGAGAAGGCTGCCGGTATGCCACGGACCGCTCATGGCAAGGAGCGGAAGACTCATTTGGGTAAAGTCGGCCCTCTCGGCGATCCCCATCTACACCATGTTGGCCGACGGCCTGCCCCCGTGGGCAACCGATAAGATTGACAGCATCTGTCGGAGGTTCTTCTGGGTGGGTAAAGACGGCGACGTCACAGGGAAGTGCATGGTAGCCTGGCCTACGGTATGCCGACCTCCCGATCTTGGGGGGTTTGGGCGTCCGGGACCTTTGGCTCACTTCCATCGCGCTTCAAACCCGTTGGCTTTGGTTGCAGCATTCTGACGAGAACCGGGCATGGGCCGACCTACCGATCTTTATTTGGATATTGTAATGCTCTTATGGGTGCATTTACATGAGACATGGTCTGTTTGTGTTTTGAAATACAGGCCTTTTCTCTAAAGGAGCCTCCAAAATCTGGAGAAACATTCTCCAGGCAGAATGTTCCTTTTAGTATTGGCAATACTAACATCAGTTTGCCGAGCTGCCTGCAGGATGTAGCTTCTGTTTATCAGGTACTAAATAGTGAATTTAAGATTCCTTGTCAAAACAAAGCTGTATAGTTTATGGTTTGGTATCTGGGATATACTACTCTCTTTTTTATTTGAAAGATATATCCTAGCCTACTCACAGTTGACGCTGATGTGGTTTGGTGGACATGATGCTCAGGATTTCAAGACAGCGCTCCGTAAAGATTCCATGGACTTTGCTGTGTTCATTCCTTCAGTCCAGACTCCAGACTAGGAAGCGCCCAACCCCAAGAAGTACGACGAGAGTCAGGAGAACGGCTGCCCTGAGTGTTACAAAACCCCGTGGTGGTGGTGCAGGGGGTGACGATTCTGATGATGCTGACGATGACGACTGAACCGGGGGCGCAAGAATGCTCGACTTTAGTGGGGGCGGCCGAGTGACTAGGCAGAGGGTCCAAGCATGATGACTGGTCTTGGTGCTTTTGTACATTCTAGGGAGGGATAGCAGCTGACATGAGGAGAGTTAGTTTTTTTGCTATAGGTTTAAGGTCATTTAGGTTACATAGAAGCAGAAAGGAAGGGAAGTTAGCCTTTTATTTAGATGCCATTAATTTGGAGCACTCGTTTTCTTGCTCTGCCCCTGCCCTGTTTGTAATTCCCGTCGGGCTTTGGCAAAACTGACAAACGGGTTGTGCTCCGGCTTCTGATATGATTCAATGGGAATGAAATTATTCCTTCTGTGAAATGATTCCTTTGCATGTATAACAGTTAGCTTATGTTTCGTGCAATTGTCCCGCTCGCTGGTGTTGTATCTGTACGTCGGCGAAGCATTTTTTTACATATATACTTCATAGTGCTTGATAATATACTACAGCTACAAAGCCCCATTCCATTCATACCTCTGGTAGGAGTAAGCTGCAACATACAAGCAGTAGTTTGCTGTTGCGGTTAGGGGCTGTTTTCATTATTGAATTATTGAATAATGGGACTTATTAAGTCGGTTGACTAAAAAAAATAAGTGACTTATAAGTCATGCATGTTTAGTTGTAAGTGATTTACAAGTCAAATAAATGGGTGACTTATAAGTTTTAAGTAGGGGTGTACTAACTCATAAATCTAATGACTTAATGAGTCCCTACTTGTTTGGTAAAATAAACAATTTATTTCATTTTTTGACTTAATTATGAAAGCCAAACATAGTTGAGATATACTTTTTAGTTGATTCATTATTGAATTATTATTGAATTGTGTAGTGCTTGTCGTAGGTCTCCACTTTCTAAGAAGTCTACTTTTGGTCCCTCAATTTCTACAAAAGTCTACTTTTATGTCTCTCAATTCTAAAACCGCACAAAACATGACTCTTAACTTTTCAAACCGTTTATATTAACCGTGGTTTTGTATTTCCTTTTTCTATTTGTTCCGACTAGATCTTTAGAAAATCTTAGAAAATCGAGATAAAAATTATAAAATAAAAAATCTAATTTTATTGTACTCCCACATAAGTCTACATAGTGAAAATTCAATTTTGTTGGACACTCTCAACAGGGAAATGTTAAGTGCCGACCCGCCGGCGCTAATCGCCGCCGACCGTATGCCGTGGGCCGGCCAAAACCCCAAGGCCTGCTTTCGGTCATCGCTTCGTCTTCCTCGCGCCCGCCGCCGCCGCCGGGTCGTCGTCTTCTTCTCGCGCGGCTGTCGCCGTCGTCGCTCACCTCGCCAACCACCCCGCCGCTTTAGGGTTGCCGACGATGCCGCTTGTCGGGGACCTAAATATTGGGCCCCCGAGACATTCTCCAAACTATGAGAATCGCCGGCCCGCCAAGGCCCAAGCAAAACCTAGCCTCGCTATCATCCCAAGACGCGAGGGACGGCCCGACGACGATGGACCGTGCCATTGGCCACGACGCCACATGACGACGAAATCGGCCCACCCGGACGGCCCACAAAGCGGCCCAAATGGAGTCATCACGACGCAAAGAGCTTATTACGCCACGAAGGACAAGGTCAAGGACCTCTACAAAAACAACGAACCATGACCATCCACGCCGACAAAGCCATAGCCAAAACCATGGCTCGGACTCGACCACGCATCTCCGTTGGCCCCGAGGCCGGCCTAGCTCACTACCCCGGGAGAAATCTCGCTCCGTCGAGAGGGTGGCCTAGCTCACCACCCCGGGCGCAGAACTCCGCCGCCCGAGGGAGACCAGCCTCCATCCTCGGGTGAGGCAGCCCAACTAGCCCGCCTAGGGTCGCCGCCCCGAGGCGTGGAGGTTCCGTCCCCGGAGGGAAGGGAAACCGCGCATTCAATGCGATTGCACGGCAGGCGAGGCGCCCGTGCCATCGACACGCCTTGGCCAAATCGAATCGCCAATCGTCTCCCCAATCCGACCGATGGGACGCAAAAGTCTGAACGGTGGCGTGTTACGCCACCCGAGACGGAAACCGATGATGACCTTTGTTCATTTCCCGCAGCACCGCCAAAACGCCACGTTGGGCCGACCCACCGGGCACTTGACACGCATAGCCCGGCGACCTCACGGACCGGCCCTCGCCATGCGGATTGTGAGGACGCCTCACGGGACCCTCGGGGTCGCGCAGGGACGGCAAGACGTCCACCATCGGATCGGGACGCGTGTCTTCGTCAAGCAACATCCAAGCCGCCCAACCCCGGCTAGTCAAGACATGCAACCAAGGTAGCCTCGGGAATTAGCCACCCAGGGCGTCCACCTGTATAAACATTATCTCTCTCCTTCTCCTATAAAAGGGGAGTAATGCCTCATTAAAGGGGGATTTTTTGACTCAACCCAGCTCACTGCAGGAAACCGCACACCACCACCACCATAACCACGATCGTGGGGCTTGAGACCAGCCTCTCCCCCGCGCCGCCGTAACCCCATCGCAGCTCACTTTGAGCGCGAGGTAACACGAGCAGACACACCCCCGGCCTGACGTAGGGCCCCGCTTGGCTCGAACCGGGATAAACCGTTGGCCCCGTGTCCATCTTGCGCTTACGCCATTGAGGGGGAGGGGGCACACGGCTTATAAATTCTTTTATTGCCTAAGACCGAGGCACCCACCGCTCAAACGCCGACACCGCCGCTTTAGGGGTTGCCGCCGCAGAGGTTAGGGTTCCTGGCGAGGTTTCATGGCCAACATCCTTCGGCCGGTATAGAAGCGCCCGTAAGCGGCCGTTGCCGACACGGCGGCTGCAGCGGCGCCGCCGAGCCCGGGGCCGTGGAGAGACCCATTCGGCGGGTATGGGCCGGGCGGGCGGGGAGCTTGAGGTGTTCCATGGCGGCGGATTCGATGTCGGAGAAGAAGAAGAAGAAGGGGGGGGAAGGGATCGCCCTCCCATGAAGCCCTACCCCGGCTGGGCGGGGCGACCTGGCGAGAGGTAGAAGACGAGGTGGCAGGTTAGGGCGGGCCGCCCACCTCCGGTTGGGCGGCACTTAACACGCCTCTCAAGAAGTCTCAGTGAGCGTGACGGTCTCTCTCTTGAGAATACAGCGTGATGATCTCCTTCGGTTGGGCTGGTAAGCTCCCTTGGCCCACGTTTGGTGCATGGCTGCACCTTTGCCGCTAGGCCCGGCCCGGTCTGGCCTGGCCCGGAGAAGACAGATCGCGTGATGCGAGGGCCCAGAAGTCAGTCGCGGTGCCAACTGCCCCTCGGATCTCGTCACCGCCCTTCCTTCCTTCCTCTGTTGTTTGGTTCTCGCGGATCTCGTCGGCGCCGTCCCTCCCCCTCCACGCTGCCTCTGCTCTGCCACCACCACCTCCTGCGCCGGTTCTCCGCAGTTCGGCTCTGAGCTCGATCCTGTCGCCCTCGCCTTCTCCTCCACCACCACCAGGTAGGGACTCGCCGCCTCTTCGCTCCCTCTAGCTCTCCGACGAGGCAACAACTGGTGGGCCGCCGCCGCCGAAGCTGGTGCTGCTGCTTCTATCAGGTGCCGCCTCTTTCTCTCTCTGCCCCCTCCGTTGACATCTGCAGCCGGAACCTCTCCTCCGGTCCTCCCTGCCGCTTCCCCTCCCCTTCTCCCATGCGGCCCCCTTGCAGATCGGAGCTGCCATGGCCATGGGAGCCGATGGTGCGGAGATGGGAGTTTGGCCTTCCCCAAACCCTGCTGTTCCTCCTCTGCTCTTCCTCTTTCTTCTCCCTCGCCTCTTTTGCTTTTCTGGATTTTGGTCGTGGCGATGGGGACGCCCAGGATTTGGACGCCTAGGCGACGACTTGAAAACCTAACTCCATATATCAAACATATACTCTTTTTTTTTTCTCAAAATAATTGGGTATTCCCAGGAATACCCATGCATCCAGCTGGATCCGCCCATGGTGTCTCGGACATGTGACAGTGTTTACTGAAGCGACTGTGTTAACTTGACCATGAGAATGTATAATTTGAGCCACTTGTAGCATAGGGCAACAGATTTTTAAGATTTCGTCTTCAGCTCTGCACTATCTATCAATTATCTGTGTATATTTGCACACCCATTTGTTTCACAAAGTCTTATCCTACTTGTAGTGCTGACTTGTGCCCATGTGTAATGAATGGTCTTGCAGATGTTACATGCTTTTTTAGCCTGTCGGAGTAATTAACATCAACTACATAATCATGGAAGAGCAGCAAGTCAAGCCATCAGATCTGCCACCCACTAGCTCGGACAACCAGGATTCAGTTGCAACACCTGTTACCAGTCCAGACCCTGTTCGTCCAACTGCTTCAGATGATTCTCCCAGTCAGGTTGCCGGTGCAGCTCCTGGTGCTGTTTCTGCACCTACTGCTGCTCCTGCAGAAGATGCAGCAGGGCGTGAGGCGCCAGCATCCGTGTTTTCGCGCCTGGTTTATCATCCTGGGCGAAGAACCTCAAAATTCCTCAGCCTCCATCAGGTCAAGAATCACCTACGGAAAGAATACCTTTTCCCGTTTAACAAGTGGCCTTGACTGCGTATGTCTCCAAAAGCGGCGCAGCAAGATGAGGTTGCTGAAGGAAGCACCTCCCCAACAACAGGACAGCCTGGTGTTTTTGGTTCTTTGACCAAAGGCATTGTGGATTCCTCTAAGAATGCTGTAAAGGCAGTGCAAGTCAAGGCTCGCCACATGGTCTCACAGAATAAAAGACGCATACCAGGTACTAATAATTCTACTAAAGATGAAAATCTGATATCTTTAAATGCACTTGTAAAGTTCTCATAGTGTAACACAATCAAGATACGATCACACAGTGTTGATTCATCACCTTCAGTGATGGTAAATTTGCTGCATAATGTGCCTTTGTGTTAATGTGCATCGATGCTAATGACTGTCAACTTAGATCTGTACAATAATCTATTTTGTCATTCGGTCAAAAATAATCTATTTCTCATATCTAACTTGCAGGAAATTTGGACAGTACACATTACTCATGTTTATCTAATTATCGCATTTTGTGTTTCTACACATGCTCGATATATATATAGGCCCTAGGCATACAGTAGGATGATGCTTAGCTCCTAGGAAACCTTTTTGAATGGTAGTTTCTCTATCAGAGCAATCGTGTTCTATGCCTGATGATGATAATAATCATCACTTTTATGTACTTTGATTTGTTATAGACAGTAAGGACAATTGGAGAATGAAAAAATTACTTAGGAGCAAGAAGCATCAACTTTGCTGCTGATTGACCTTTTATAAATCATATGGGGTTGGTTGTTGTCATTTGCACCTGAATAAGGAATTCTACATCATTATGATATTAGTGTAGATCCTTTAGTTGATGTAGATCCTTTAGTTGATTAAGTCATATAAAAATAATAGAAGGGTGTAATGATCTGATTGTGCTACTTATTCAGGAAGGAGGATTTGATTTAGACATGACATATATCACTGAGAACATAATTGCTATGGGTTTTCCTGCTGGTGATTTGAGTTCAGGCCTTTTTGGATATTTTGAGGTCAGTATACTAGTGAGATTTAAAAGTTTCCTTAAAGCTTGTTCCCTTTATACGCCCTCATAGGAAAAGGGAAAGTAATACTCCATTGCAGGGTTTCTACCGCAACCACATGGAGGAAGTCATCAGGTTCTTTGAAATGCACCATAAGGTAACTTTTGCTTGTTATTAAGTTTCTTAAAAATTAACATAAATGCTTCCCAGGTTACACATTTCATATTGTTGGTTATAGTTTATTGCTATTCTTGTCCATTTTCCTACACAACCGTACCTTGAACTTACTGGATTGTCTTCATGTTATTAATGTAGCACAAGCTAGCTTTGGCTGTCAAGGACTAGGTTCAATAGAGCAAGCCGCTTCATAGCTCATCCGCTGATAATGAGACAGAAATAAATTTAGAAGGATATTATCGGTGCTAGAGCAGTAGGGATGTATAATGTATAAATGAATAATCTGTTTTATTTGACTACCAAATTCTATACGGTTTGAATTTTTTTTTTCCCTCTGTCAGTAGTTTCTTCATTGTTAATCTGAAATATAAATATGAATGTGCTCTTTTTTGTGTGTGTGTGTGGGTTCGTATTCGAAACCACTTCATCCCAATAGAACATTTTAGAGCTTATTAGTTGTATAGAACAAAACTGAGGACCTTAGAGAGAAGTTTGGCACCTCTGCTTAGGAGGGGATTCCTCTGTTTCCCGTGATGGAAAAAAAAAAGAGAAAGACTGGCAATTGTTTTTCTGACATGATCATCTTTCTCATGACTATTTTACATATTAACAATTTCATAATTTTATAGAATATGCATTTTTTTTCATGAAATGAGCACTATAAGACCGTTTTTGGGTTGTTGCTTACTTAACACCCCTCTCCCCTCCCCACATTTCCTTAGATTATATGGTAATACATTTTATTTTGTCTAATGAGCATTTTTTTTTCCTCCCCATGCATTTTCAAGATTCCTTTTCCCTCCTGGTACCAGTGTATTTCCTTTTACTTACTACAAAAAAAAAAAAAAAGTTAATGTGCTTAAGTGATTTGTTTGTCTGTTTAGTTTCAAGTATTCAAGGCAGCTAGATAAGTTTGGATTCTAAACTTTAATTTTAAGAGAACCTGCATTTGAGGGCTTTTTGTAGTACAATATGAAATGTCAGGAATTTTGAACTAATCATGCATTTTAGTCTTCTAATTTAATCATTATGTTACAGGGGAAGTATAAGGTGTACAATCTTTGTTCGAAAGGCTATATGATGCATCTCTTTTTTTGAAGGAAAGGTATGGGTTGCTTATTTCCACATTTATAGTACACCTAAGGCATGATACTCCCAGCCACCAACAAAAAAATACTAAAACTCAGTGGCACATCTGCTGATGTATAAAATGTTCGATCTTTGTCTCAGTTTCCTTATTGTATTTTGGTAATTTGACAATACTTCTGTTGCGCCTTGATGTCAAATATTTGACCTTGCAGCATGATGAATTTGCTAGTGTATTATATTGGAAAATCAAATTTTGTGTGCAATGATCATCTTTTCAGGTGGCCTGCTTTCCTTTTGATGATCATAACTGTCCTCCAATACAACTTGTCATATCATTCTGCCATAGCGCCTACTCATGGCTGAAGGAGGATATAGAGAATGTGGTGGTTGTCCATTGCAAAGCTGGTAAGGCAAGGACAGGATTGATGATCTCGAGTCTTCTACTATTTCTAAAGGTAAGGTTATCATGCATTGTATCTGTATACCAATCAGAATGATCCCTGCTGCAAAAATCTTCACTGAATTTCTTACAATTGGAGTTTTTTTTTCCTTTTATAATGGACAGTTCTTTTCCTACTGCTGAGGAATCCATTGAATACTATAACCAGAAAAGATGTGTAGACTTTTGAAAAGGGCTTATTCTCCCAAGTCAGATTGTGAGTGACCCTTAGTTATGAAGTTGATTCGTATAACTCTGTCTTTAAATTATTCTGAACATGTTAGGAAAATTGCAGAGATATGTGAAGTATTTCGAGCGCATCTTAACATACTTCAATGGTGAAAATCAACCACCCCGAAGGTATTTATAGCTTTTCAACCATGGTATTAAAACGATATGCATGTGTATTTTGCTTTAGTAATTAATCATGTTATTACACTTTCCAGGTGTATGCTTAGAGGGTTTCGTCTTCATAGATGCCCCTATTGGATTAGGCCATCAATTACAGTCTCTAATCACAATGGTGTGTCCATTTAATTGAAACTGAAGTGGCCATATGTCACCATACAAAGATTTAAGAATATACTGTTGTTTGATTGATATCTTCTAGTGCATCAACTAATGAATCTTTTATGCAGGTGTTCTTTTTTCTCTACAAAGAAGCATCCAAGAACAAAAGAATTAATGGTAAGCATCTTCATTTGTGTACCACTCTTTATTTTGCTTTCAGTTACTCATAGGTTTATAGTTTCTTCTATGTTCAGTTTGCTGTTGAATATTTGGGTAGCTTATATATTATGAATTCTTCATTCGTTTGATGCCTGTTTTGCATAGTGGGTAAGGTCACCAATGTTTTTATATAGTAATGCTAGATAAGGGAATGTCTCATTGTTTTGGAAGGATATTTTACAACTTGAAGCCAACTTAAATGACTCGTACTTGTACCTCTGACGATGTATTGATAGTTGCATGGCTATGTTCTTAGTACAGCATATATTTGATATGCAAACTACGCACGAGGATAAACTCAAAATATTACATTGTTTCCTGTGTTCCTCATCATGACATAATAACAAGAAGTCATTCCCAGAATGATGCTTCTCCTTTCTGTCTCTTATCTTCAAAAAAAAAAAAAAAAAAGGAAATATGTCTTATTTTCTGACTGTAGTATGCCCTGTGAAAACTAATTTGTACCATTGTAGATATTTATTTTTGCATACCTTTATGCTGAATGTGTAGAATTTATTCCTCTGTAATCTACATTGGAATCTAAATTTATTACCATATGATTTCAACCAGAAGATTTCTGGTTTAGTGCACCAAAGAAGGGGATTATGGTTTTGCATTGCCTGGAGAACCTGGCTTAGCCGAAGTAGCTGGTGATTTCAAGAAATATGTCTTATTTTTCTGACTAGTATGCCCTGTGAAAACTAATTCGTACCATTGTAGATATTTATTTTTGCATACTTTTATGCTGAATGTGTAGAATTTATTCCTCTGTAATCTCCCCTTGGAATCTAAATTTATTACCATATGATTTCAGCCAGAAGATTTCTGGTTTAGTGCACCAAAGAAGGGGATTATGGTTTTTGCATTGCCTGGAGAACCTGGCTTAGCCGAAGTAGCTGGTGATTTCAAGATCCAGTTTCATGATCGACAGGGAGATTTTTACTGGTGAGTTTCATGTAGTAATAAAAATAATAATAATAATAATAATAATATTTCCTATATATATCTGTGCTCATTACTTAATGGTTTCATTTTTTTTTTTATTCCATGTTTTGTAAGTTGCATGCACATATATGTATATTATCTCTATTTGATTGGAATCTGGAAAAGAATTAATTTCATTTCTTCCCCTATCCTTTTCAGCTGGCTAAATACAACAATGATGGAGAACAGGGTGACCTTGAATCCAACTGATCTTGATGATTTTGACAAGGTAAATGCTTCTTCATTGTTAATAATATTTATAACCATTTGTGAAGACCGAATTTGAAACTATTTAACAAGATGTGCCACTAAATCCTGAATTCTATTGTGTACATACTTTGTTTTTGTGATGATGTCGGAATCAGATGTGATGCTTGTTTGTTCACACATATTAGTTAGTTTTGAGAATGTCCTCCATATCCTATAAGTTGATGCCTAAGTTTTTATTTTGCCTGAACCACTTTGTATTTTGAAATCAACTCTGCTCCTGGCATTGCCATACTGAACACTATTGAGCTTCTGCTTGGTCATTGAGCTGAAAATCAAGGAAGCTGAATTTGTAACTGAGCGCATATACTTCTTTTGCCCATGCATAAACATTTTTATGATCAGTCGGTGAAGGAAACAGGCATTTTATCAATGATTAGTTATTTGTTTAAGGATTGCTTATTTGCATTTTCTGTTATCAGTGACAGCTATTGCAATATTTTAGCTCTTGGTTACCAATTATTTTTGGGGACTTAAGACTAAAATACTTTCTAATTTTATCCAGAGAAAATTGCCATCACCCGGGTTCCAGGTTGAGGTTGTCCTGGTAGATTACGATGGCTCGCAACCACAAAAAACCAAAACCAGCCCCTGGACCTGCTGATAATAAATCTGATGCTGATTCCTCGGCTAGCACAGTTGCGAAGAAAATAATTCTGCACCTGCAGAATCCAACAAGGGAACTGGAAGCAATGATAAAGATGAAGTCTTCTCTGACAGTGACGGGGAGGATGGATCATCCAAGGGAAGAAAGGAGAAGACTGCTGGTGGTGGTCAAAGCAGTGTAAATGCCGCTAAACCATCCCAAACAGTCAGCGTGCAGGAGGCGGCATCAGCTGCTGCTAGTAGACTGGATAAAGTAGCTATAACTAGCTTAACAAGGAACAACGAAGGCACCTGATGGCACATCTCTCAAAACTGAAGTCAGCAGCAAGGCCAGCTCCACCACAGCACCACCTACAGCTGCTGACTCGCCCAGTATGAGCGAATTCAAGGCGATTGCCGCAGATGCCTCAGTGTTCTCGTTTGGAGATGAGGATGATTATGAAAGTGAGTAGTGCTTCTATGGGTGTTTGGTTTCTGCTGTACAGTTTGGTGCCCCTAGGACCCTCATCATAGAATGCCAGTTTGAAGCAGCTGGGAAGAGAAGTTGAAAGAAGATAATTCATTCTTGCTTTTCGTCTCCACTGTAGCAGTGCCATCAGCACATCTGATGTACCCAGATGAAACTTGTTGTAACTCAACCAGTGCTGAAACTTGTTGATACCTCTCCTATTTGTTTACAGAAATACCTTGTACACGAAATTAATTAAACAGTGCAATTACTTTTATTAAGAGATAAAGTGTGCGTCTTCAGGAAGATTCTGTACATGAAGTTGTTGAATGCAATTCATTTCAGCTTGTTTGGATATGCCAGCTGCTACTGACCTTCATGCCATGTATTCGAATCTGTCATGTTTCTAAGTATGGATGGAGCAACGCGTGTAATGCTTATTCGATAAGTGTTTTTCTTTCTATTTTCCCTTGTAAAAGTAGCAAAAACCTCCAGACGTTTTGAACTGGATCCATGGCATCTTCTACCTTTGGGGTTTCTAGACTTGTTAAGGTGGCACGTCCTGAATGAATGAATGAAAGCCTTTGAGAATTATGTGAAGGGTTTGGGCAGGTTAGATCAGCTCATGCTAGCTGTTCCTTTATTCTCTGCTTTTCTCATCTTCAAATGGCAGTTACTGCAAGAATCTGGAGGAGCTGTCTACTTCTCGCATCATCTATGGTAATGGTGAAAGACTCGTGCACTGCACATCACTAATACTTCATCACATCATAGATCATCTTGCTGCTTCAGTATCTAAGTCATCTTGTTGTTGCTTTGGAGTCGATCATCGCGCATGGTGAAGATCTGCTGCATCGGCGCCGGCTACGTCGGCGGCCCGTCCATGGCCGTGATGGCGCTCAAGTGCCCGGCCATAGAGGTGACCGTCGTCGACGTGTCCTGGCCACGCATCGACGCCTGGAACAGCGACCGGTCCTGGAGCCGGGCCTGACGCCGTCGTCAGGGCCTGCCGCGCCCGCAACCTCTCCTTCAGCGCCGACGTGGACCGCCACGTCGCCGACGCCGACATCGACTTCGTGTCCGTCAACACGCCCAGCAAGGCGCGTGGCCTTGGCGCCGGCACGGCGCCCGACCTCGCCTACTGGGAGAGCGCGCGGCGCGCGTGGTCGCCGCCGCGTCACGCTCCGGCACGAGCAAGATCGTCGTCGAGAAGTCCGCCGTCCCCGTCAGGACCGCCCAAGCCATGGAGAAAATCCTTCAGGCTCACGGCAGCGCGTTCCAGGTGCTCTCCAACCCGGAGTTCTTCTCCGAAGGCACCGCCGTGCGGGACCTCCTCTGCCCCGACCGCGTGGTGATCGGCGGCCGTGACACCGCCGTGCGCGCGCTGGCGGACGTGCACGCGCACTGGGTCCCCGAGTACCGGATCGTCACGACGGGGCTCTTGTCCGCTGAGCTCGCCAAGCTCGCGACGAGCGCGCTCCTGGCGCAGCGGGTGTCGTCGGTGAACGCGCTCTCGGCGCTGTGCGAGGCCACGGGCGCCGACGGCGGCAGGTGGTTCCTGGACGCCGGCGTCGGGTTCGGCGGGCCGAGCCTCCGGCGAGACGTGCTGAGCCTAGTGTACGCCTGCGACGGCCACGGCTTGCCGAGTACTGGCGGCAGGTGGTGGCCGTGAACGAGTACCAGAAGGGCCGGTTCGTGCGCCGTGTGGTGGGGTCCATGCTCGGCACGGTGGCCGGCAAGAAGGTGGCCGTGCTGGGGCTTGCGTTCAAGAAGGGTGTCGACGACACGAGGGAGTCGCCGGCGGTGGACGTGTGCCGGGGCCTGATTGCCGACGGTGCCCGCGTCAGCGTGTACGACCCGGTGGTGGGCGAGACGCAGATATGGCGGGACACGGAGGCGGTGGAGGTGGCGAGGGACGCGTACGAGGCCGCCGACGGCGCGCACGGCCTCTGCGTGCTGACGGAGTGGGACGAGTTCAGGACGCTGGACTACCGCCGGGTGTTGGACGGAATGATGAGGCCGGCGTTCGTCTTCGACGGCCGCAACGTCGTCGACGCCGGTGAGCTCAGGGAGATGGGCTTCGTCGTCTATGCTGTCGGCAAGCCGCTCGATGCCTGGCTCAGCGCCATGCCGGCGGTGGCGTAGCGGACCAATCGATCTAGTACTTTGCTAATAAAATGTAACAAAGCTCAATAAGACTTTTCTTTTGGCAAGTTGTGCTAATAAAACGTAACACCCAGGTGGAGGGGTTTAAGTGAAAAACACCGCAGACGTTGGATCCAGATCTTGCGGCCTTAATTGATGGTTGCAAACGTTGCACACGAAGTTTAATTGCACATAATACGTTGCCTCTCTCTATATATATCCATATGTATATTACAATCAACTCTTCTTGTCTGACCTGCTTGTCCAATCAGAGATTAATGATAAAAGCAAGAAATAAACTGATCGATCCATCGAATTCAAGTAACTAGGAGAATTCGCCGGGCGTTCTTTAGGGAAGTAAGAAAGAATGCAATGACCATAAAAAAGAGTTTCATTGTATCATCTCATCTTGACAGGAAATGAGCCTAACAGTGAGAATACAAATACCAGTGATCCACACGATGCATCGAGTATACACTATGTGACTATTTATTTAGAACAAACGGTGCATCGATTACTATATTTTTTTAAAACCATCATATAATAATTATACTCCATATTACATATAGATGCAACACCTTTTGTCCATTTTACTTTGTTTTCATAGTATTGCCATATGTGCTCTATCAGAAGGGAATAAGTCCATGGAAAACAAATTGGCACTTGGTAGTGCTGCAGTTTACACTAACTAATGCCAAAGGAGACATTTAACAGGGAAGCATTCAGATATCAGCATCAAGTAGATCACACCATGGTGGTTGTGGTGGCAACTGTGGTTGCGATGGCGCTGGCAACTTTGGTGGATTTGCGGCCATTTTGTGACTGCGGGTAGTGCTCCACTACCACTGCGGGTAGTCTTACTTCAGAAGGCCATCAATCAGAGAGCAGATACAGAAAAAACAATTACTATAAACATAAAGTTCAGATAGCACATATAGGATAAAGTTCAGAAAGTTCAGATAGCCGGCTTTTACATAATACCAAAATTACATATCAGAGAGCTGATACAAAAAAAAAAAAAAAAAAAATCAATTACTCCAATGGATTTAATGGTTTTTCAGAAAACCAAAATTACGTCCCCGAACAATTCACCAATGGATGCCTTTCCTGAGCTACTACAAGGAACCAAAAGAGCACAACAAACAACAAATCTGTACGACAGATTAGCTAGCAAATGTCAGAGAAATCTAGCATACATGTTAACCGAAAAAGAAATCTGAGCAGTGTGCAATCGACAATCGCACATATACAAATTGCGTCATTGAAATCCCAATAAATTGTAGACTCGCAAGAGAAAGCTAGCAAGAATCACCTGCGTACCTTGCGGCGGCCTGGGCGGAGTGCACGGCTTCTAGCAAGCAGGGCAGAGTTCGCCGGTGCGCAGGCAGTGGCGGAGCTTTGCTTGTCCGCTCGCAGCCAGCAGCGCGGCTCGCGGCCGCCTTTGCGAAGGTTGCTGCGCACAGGCCATGTCGCGGTAGAGCTCGACCGCACGCGATATCCACATACGCCCGCGCAGGATACTCGTCTGTCGTCGAGTCGAGAAGACGACCCCTGCAGCGCTGCTCCAGCCGGCTTCTTCCTCTCGGGCCCGGCCTTCCTTCTTCTTCTTGCCCTTGTCGTCTGCATCCTGGTCGGATCGAGGCCCAATCGTCGCGCTGTCCGTCAAGGTCGCCGCCATCGTCGCGCCGCCCTAGGTGCTCGAGGCCGCCGCGTCACTTGGGCATCAGGAGATGGACGCGACACAGTAGCCGAGGACACCGAAGTTGGAGGAGATGGCCGTGGACGACGCGGAGGCCGCGGCGGAGATCGAAGAACTCAAGCAGCGGCTCGGCGCCGACGGGCGGCGGTCTAGGTGCCAGCCCCGTGGCGGAGCAGCAGGATAGCGCAATTAGGAAGAGGGGAGGCCGGGCTCCGTGACGGCGTGGAGCTCCGCCTCCCACGCGCGGGGAGGGCCGCTGCCTCCGGCTCCGGGCAAGCGGCGCGTGGTCATCGGGGTCGCGGACAGGCCGGCCTCGCCCCTGGCCCTGGACTCGATTTCCAGGCGGCAGCGGACTCGATTCGGCAGACGGCAGCGAACTCGATTCGGCAGGCGGCGGCGGACTCCAAGGCTTCCTCGACGGCGGCAGACTCTAACCCGCACCCGCGCGCATGGTCCCCGCTCGGTGCATCTGTGCTTTATGGATACAGGCGAGGGGGTGGCGGCGGCGGGAGGCGAGGGGGTGGTGGTGGGGAGGGGAGGCGAGGGGCGCTGGTGGGAGCCATCCTGGGGGGAGGACGCGGGTGGGCGTCATGGGATCTTCGTACGAAGGGGAAGAGGCCGCAGTGGGAAAGATACGTTACTTGACGTGGCTTCACCAACCAATCAATCAGAGCGCAGAGAACTCCAAAGACCCCTAGTGAGAGGCCGTCTTATAGGAGTTTTAGATTAATTAGCTACCCATGCCTCATCGCCGGCGGCACCATGTCGTCAAGAAGCCCCTTGTCGACGGCCGCCGGAGCAGCAACAATGCTAACCGTCGGTGGCAACGTCATGGTCTTCGTGGTGGTTGACACAGAAGCCACTGGCAAGGACGACATCATCGCAGCAGCCGAGGACGACGACAAGGGGTAGCTCGCCGCCGCTGCCAGCAGCAGCTCCTGGTGGCTGCAGTACAACGGCGGCGGCCTTAGCAGGTTGCTGTCGGTGTCGTTGAGAGCGTTCTGCGTCTGAGGCGCGCGGGGTGTCGTCGGGGGAGCAGCGGCGGCAGGTCGGTGATGACGTGCCGCCGTAGAGGTGGTTGGCGGCCGGGGAATTGGAATGGCATGCCGTGGTGGCCACCGGCGAGGGCGTGGAGGTGGTGGGCGCGCGGAAAGGCGACGGTGTGGTGGCCCCTCGTAGGTGGTGATGACGACGGAAGGGTCGTCGGAGGAGCGCTCCACCCGCTTCTTCACCGTGCACTTGCTGTTGGTAGTAGCTCCTGCAAGTGCATGCATCCATTTTAGAGTTCATTTTCAGAGCTTCAGATGTAGATCGATCGAGGTGCATGCATGTATCATCATCAGATCAGCTGTCCCGGCCTTTTAGTTAATCAGGTCTGAAATGATATTTGATGAAAAAAATCAGACACCTGGGAAAAGGGCTGTTCTTGACGGCCTTCTGACCGTACTTCCTCCATCGGTATCCGTCCTCGAGGTGGTCCACGTCGGTCCTGGTCATGAAGGCGAACCGCGGCTGCCGCACCCGCTTCTGCCCCGCCAACGACGGCGACTTCGTCTTCCCCGGCGCCGGCGGCTTGCTTCTGCAACATTATTAATTTTGTTTTGTGATAAATAATAAGCAACTTTATCATTTTATTCGCAAAAAGGCCAGGTACACATACGGTGTGTATATGCTGCGTGCTGCTGGTATATATCATGGTACGTACGTATTTGTATTTGTACATGTACCGAAACCATGCATATATGCGTGTGGCCGGTCATGCATGTGACGAGATGGAGAGGTACGTATACGTGCAACACCGTACGACCTTACCTGACTATAGCTAGCTGCATCGTGCTATATATATATTTATTTATACATGAACCGTGCATATATGGTCTGTTGCATTGTGTTGCTAGATTGGAGGACATGACTTGACAATCAGTATCTTATCTATGTATGTATATATGTTTGTGTATTATTACAACGTGACAAGTACGTACTCTCTCCATTTTACATTATGAAGGTTCATTTTTTTCCTTTTATTTTGAAAAATGTACATTTTTCCCTATGTGCTTGTGGTTGAGTAGTGTTGTTGTAACTATCTACCTTGTGTAGCTTGTTTAGTTACTTTGCTTAGTTTGTGTAGCTAAGTAATTTGAGCCTTTGGATTAGGCGTGTGTTGCCTTGTCCATTGTGCATGTAGTGAGCTTAGGGCTTTATGCTTGTGCTTACTAGAATTGTGTAGGAGCTCCCCTTGATTGAAGTACTAGTTGCTTAGGTTTGTGTGACCTTGTAAGCTAGAATTGTTTTAGAGCTCAAGATAGGCTTGTCACCTCATTCTTCTTGTGTAGGATCTTGATTTAGAGTCTTAGTTAGAGGGGCGAAGTCTTGGCTAGACCGATAAGTTTAATTCCGCATTAGTTTCGGTTAGCCAGTGAGATTAGTTTTTAAAAGGACTATTCACCACCCCTTGTAAGGTCCTAGATGGCTAGAGGGGGGGTGAATAGCCTATAAAAATTTTCTACAAGCTCAACTAAACAAACCGATTAGTATAAAACACGGCGTAAAAGCGGTTTGCACTAGGTCTATTGTCTTGCAAGCCTCTAGTGACAATTCTAAATATATTCTATGATCTCTAAGTCAATCAAAGGCTATATCACTACTCTAACTAGTGAGCAATCCTAATATGATTCTTAGGCTAGCAAGAACAACCTACACAAGCAAGTGCTAGCTCTCTACTCAAAGTAATCTAGCAAAGTAATGCAAGAGTGAGAAGCTTGTTATACCGACGTGTAGAGGATGTTAACCAATCACCGGAAAGAAGAAAAACTATCAATCACACGAAGGTGATGATCCACACACCGAGACAATGAACAAGTCAATTTGTTCACCCGGAGTTCACTTGTACACCGACAAGCTAGTCTCCGGTTGTGCCGACCAACACAAGGATGGTGTTTGAGCTAAGCGGTGCCCTTGCTAGCCTCAACACACCACTCAACAAGTGTGGTACCCAAGACACGAGCAATGTATTCCTTGCACTTTGTATTTCCGACGAGGAGTGCGTAATCCTCTCACAAATCAACCGGAGGTGGCCAAGAAACAATCACCTCTTCTTGCCAACAACTCCACCAATCCACCAAGTCGGCTAGGAGCGGTGTCTCCAAGAGAAACGAGAAATCCACCGTCTCACAACGATCCCCAAGTGCCTCTAGATGCAAGAACTCGATGCAATGCACTAGGATCAACTCTTCTCTCAAGAATGAAGCTCAAATCAAGAATGAGATAGGAGGGAGGCTTGCTTGCTTGCTCAAAGATGTTAGGAGTGATTCAAATGACCAAGAGAGAGAGCAAGAGGCAGCCAAGGGGGTATAAATACCCCACACCATGAAATATGGCCGTTGGGGGAAACCCACGGTTTCTGCAGCCGACGGGCGATCGACGACGGACTCACCATGAAGTCCGGTTGGTGGGTCCGGTCACAACCGACAACGCCCAAACGGTGGATTTGCCCCCTGTCTCGATCGGGTTCGGTCGCAGCGTCGGCCATGCTTCCGGCCAAGACCGGAAGCATCCGGTCGTGCGTCCGGTCGCCCGAGGGCCGAACCCCGATTTACACCCTTTCTGTAATTCCGGCCGGACCCACACCGGTGCGTCGGGCCGAAGCCTTGTGCTTCCGGCCACCCCGAGCCGCGAATTTCCGTCGTTTCGCCGTCGTTCCTTCACCTTTGCTCCAAACCGACTTTCGCCACTTGATTCTTGTTGCCGACACGTCGAAGAACACCGACACCATGTGTTAGCATTTTGAAACCATTTTCACCAAGTGCGGAGTTAGCTCTTTAGGTTAGAATGCATGCATATGAGACTTGAACTTAAAGGCACGTGAGGATCGATATGTACGAAAAGCTTTCCCTCTTTATAGTACGGCTTATCGATCCTATAACCACCCACACTCTCTATAGTGTCTTGGGTGTGAAATCAAAAGCCCTATGGTTATACCTTTGCCTTGGGACCTTTGATCTCCAAACCTCCACCGAGTTGCATGCTTGATCATCTTTTGGATCACCTCGATCCCTCATCCATGATCACCACACACCAACTCCGGCATGACCAATCTCCAATCTAGTCAAACACTTAGCATCGAGAGATTAGTCCTTAGGTGTCACTAATTAGCCAAAACCAAACAAGAGATCTTCACCCCTCTAATCCTCAATCTCGACCCTTCAAAGATATAAGCAATATGAACTATGACTACTCAGGCTAAACACAATAAGCAAGGTAATAGCAAAGGTAGAGGATGCTCGATATTCCGGCGTGTAGTGTAGAGGATGTAGTAACCAATCACCGGGTCAATGAAATCTCCAACGAACTCAAACAAGATTGACACGATGATTTTTTACCGAGGTTTCACGTGTTTGCCGACACGCTACTCCTCGTTGTGGCGATACACCCACTTGATGCTCCACAAGCTTAATGGTCGGGTGCCAAATCCCACGGTGGGAGCTCAATGAAACACTCACAAGAGGGGATCCACAAGCCACGAGCAATCCACTAGTAATGCCTTTCGCCAAATCTCTCCCCGGGGTGAGGCTCAACCCCTCACAAGTCCACCGGTGTGGCCTTGAACAAGCTCCAATCGAGCTTAACACCTCCTCAAACTCCAAGCCGCTAGGGAATCAAGCAAATTCCCAAGAGAAACAAAATCCCGCGGCTCCTCCAAAGATGAAGTGCCTCTAGATGCAAGCAATCAAGCAAATGCACTTCAATCTCTCCGAATCTCACCCAAGAATTGAAGTTAGGATGAAGAGATGAGTGGGAGGGAGTGTCTTTTTGCTCACAAGTGTGTTAGAGTGTTCAAAATGTGCAAGAGTGGTCCCCATGAACCAGCCCACTCCTCTATTTATAAGCCCCCCAAAGAGATGGACTGGGAGGGGGCAAAACAAGCTCAAAGACGCACCCGCCAGACGCGGCCCGCCGCACCTGTGTGAGGCCACGTGTCCTAGCCGTTGCGATTCAAACCGATTTTTAACACGCCGCCGGATGCTAGCACGCATGGCGGCGCAGGAGCCAACATCCGCCGCTAGCGCCCGGCTGACCCCTCAAATGCAACTCTTACTGGACTGCGTCGGGCATGCGTCGGACGCCGCCGTCCCGAAAGGCCCGCCGCCGCGGATCACATGCCGCCCGAAAGCCGCCAGGCCGCCGGACGCGCCCGTGGCGCTAGAAGTGGACGCGCCGACGCACACTTCCACCACGTGATTCCAACAACGCCGGACACCGAGTGGCTCGGCGCGCCTATTGAAGCACACTTCATCGCCCGCGTCGACATCTTTCCATCTTTCTAAGTTTCTCCTCTTGTCTCAAGTTGCCAACACATCAAAGTACATCCCGAGAGCACATGTGTTAGCATATCGCAATCGATATCACAAGAAGCGAAGTTAGTGCACTAGATTCTAAATGTATATGTAAGTCAACATGAACCTAGAGGCACTTTCTTATTGGATTAGCCGTGGCATTCCCTCTTTATAGTCGGCTATCTATCCTAAATGTGATCACACTCTCTATAGTGTCTTGATCACCGAAAGCAAACCCTATCAAGTTATACCTTTGCCTTGATCTCCGGGTCCTTTCCATTCCGACACGTGAGCTTGATGATCCATCATGTCCATAATCAACGTCCATGTCCATGATCATGTTGCTCCATGTCATCCATGCAATCCTATCTCTTAAGCACACTTAGAGCAAAGGATTAGCAAAACAAGGTGTCATCAATTTCCAAAACCAAACATGAGATTTCAATCTCCCCTTTTTGGTAATTGATGTCAACCATCACAAAAAGATATGAAATAAATTCAATTTGAACTTGAATTGCTTGTCCAAAGCGTTTTTTTGGTCATGAATCAAAGTTGGACAAACATTTCAAAGTTCGGTTTTGGTAATAGTAGCTCCCCTACATATGTGCTTCCTTGTGTTTGGATCAATTTTGCACATATGTATGGATAGAAAAATTTGGGGAGAGATAATATTACTAAAGAGGATGCTAAGGTACATAGAGTTGGACCTTTGAAGCGTGTTACCAATCGGAGTCCTTAGCATCTTTGTATCTAGATATTCATCAAAACTCAACATACCCCATGAGATCAACATTATAGGCATAAATGTGAGCAATGTCTAGATACATCCTATGCATGCTAGTAGGTTAATACACCATTCAATTTTAAATTTCTAGCATACACCAAGCAATCATGTATATTGAATTTAGATAGCACAATGCAACATTTCATCATGATCATGCACATACAAATGCACAAATAGTCTATGAGCTTGCTCCCCCTATTTGTGTGATCCCTTGTCAACATCTTTGTGACTTATTTCTTCCCTTTGTCAACAATCACCAAAAAGGTATAAATGAGAGAAATCAAGTCAATCAAAGGATAAAAATTGTCCAATCTAGATCACTTGCCTTAACATGTATTTAGGTTTGAACCAAGAACAAGCTTTGTCACACCTGAAATGAATAAGAGTTATCTTGCACCATGTTAAAATACACATCATAAGTTTATTTTCTAGATTCAACACTACGATTGTAAGCCCACAAACATGTCATATGCCACCACTAGATCATATAAGCATAGAAAGCAATATTGGTGCCACACATACATTAAAATCATTTGGTTTTCGATGAATGAGCCTATAGCATGAGTTATGTCTAGATGCACTAAACAAGTCCTTAGCATAGTATGAATCTCATGTCAAACAACTTTTACCTTGCTTCTTGTCGAAGGAGAGGCATGTCATATATGTGGGGGGGTGCATCAACTCAAGTTGGAGACGTCAATAATGTTCAATTCTCCCTTTAGCATGCAAAACCTCTTCTCACCAAGTGGCTTGGTGAATATGTCGGCTAGTTGATCTTCGGTGTCAATGCCCATGATGCAAATATCACCCTTTTGTTGATGATCTCTAATGAAGTGATACCTTATGTCAATGTGCTTTATTCTTGGATGTTGCACCGGATTTTGTGTCATCTTTCTTGCACTTTCATTGTCACAAAACAACGGTACTTTGTCAAATTTGAATCAAAGTCCCTCAAAGTAGACCTCATCCAAAGCAATTGAGTGCAACAACTTCCCCAAGACCGATGTATTCAAATGTAGAGAGAGCAACACTATTTTGGAGAATTGATTTTTATGCTATATTAGGATATGGTTAATCAGTGGAAACTTTTTAATTTTGCTAGTACAATTAAATTTGTAACATTCAAAAATGTTCCATGATATATTTATCAATATTTTTTTGTTGTTCCATTAATAAAAATCCATGTTATATTTTAATTTGCTCTACCCGAGGAAATGTTGTAACGCCACTACAACTCGGTTGTTCTATGTTTTTCAGTTAAATCTCTCATATATCTATATCTATATCTATATCTATATCTATATATTTTATCTTGTACTTTCAAACCCTCTAAAAGTTCTATATCAACATACAATCTATCCACGTCAACATTATTTATATCTATATCTATATCTCGTATACAGTATGCGTATTCAGTATGCGTATACGTATCTCGTATGCGTATCGTACTCGTATCAGTATACGTACCGTAGTTGCAAACCCTCTAAAAGTTCTATCTCAACATGCAAGCTATTCACATCAACATCCCACTAACGCACGCAATTATAACTAACTCGCAAATGTAAGTATGATAATTATTATCTTTCCATTCAAGCCATTGCATTAATAAACCTCGTCACCACTAACAATCATTTAGTTTTTCCACATAAATGTGTCAAACCATTCACTCGACATTAATTTATGATTTCATATCATTATGACTATAAATATAAATAATCTAAACTCAATTCAAATCATTTGTGATCCCCCAACAACACGCGGGGTATCTTTTTAGTTTTTCCATATGTTATGAGTTTTTCATATGATACTCCTAACAACTTAGTTGTTAATATATATTTTCAAGCAATGAAAGGAAAAACCTAAAATCAAACATCATATCAGGCATTTTATGAAGCACGGAGGCTCGAAAAAAGAATAATATGCGTTCATGGGCCTATAATTACTAATAAGAGGAACTATAGGCGAATCTCATTAGACAGCATGACCTAATATTTCATTACTTGACATGGTTCAAGTAATATGATCGTGGCAAATAGATAGGAAGGGCCCAGGAAACATACTGCATACTTGGTTGGCTAGTTAGGTGGATGGTTAAAGTCCACCTATATGTAGAACACATAAAAATATAATGGAAAGTTGCTGGTTATTCAGGATAAGCTCCATTACTGAGGATAGTTAACAACTATTTTTTCTAGCTGAGTGATAGCTAAGTCACTAGCTAACATATTAGTTGATGATTAAATAGGACCTCAATTATTTTTAGCAGCTAACCATTAGCCGTGGAATCTAAACAAGGCCTACATAGTATCATTAGGTGTTAATTCAATGCATGATAGACACGCCAAATTAAGGTTTGAATGACCTACATAGTATCATTAGGTGTTAAGTTAAGGTTTGGATGACCTATATAGTATCATTAGGTTAGATTCACCATGACATATTTGCATATTTTAAAATTTAAACCATGGTTAAGAAACAGGTAAAGATACTTAGCTGGTGCCACTCGATACACGACAACAGAGAAGATATACGAAGTCGAATGTGTAATATCTCCTTATTTAAAATTATATTTTATTTATCACACATTCACGCACTAGGACGCCTAGTGTGACCAATGTCTCTGCGAGGAGTAACGCGTATCCGTTGGACCTCGATAATCCAACTAACCGTTGGCGCTCCGCTTGTATATATACCCCCTTCGCCGGACCCTTTCTCCTACCTCACATACCAAACATATACCTAGTATACTATATACTTTTTATATCCAGTCTTCTTGGCATCAGCGATATGTCTACTTGTCGCCTCCGGTTCAAAGACCACCATCGTTACCGCTACTTCATCCCTGAAGCATCATCACCACCGCCAATTCGCTCTGTCGTTGTCTTTGACCAGGTAAACAGAACTCCTACTATCGTGTTTCTTACTGTATACTCATCGTACTTTCAAACATACGCTTGGCGGAGTACACAAGAGTATATAATATCATTAGGTTAGATTCACCATGACATATTTGTGCATATTTGAAAATTAAAACCATGGTTAAGAAATCCGTAAAGATACTTAGCTGGTGCCACTCGGTACGACAACGAGAGAAGATATACTAGTTGAATTTATAATATCTCCTTTTTGAAATCATATTTTATTTATCACACATTCACGCAATATGATGCTAGAGTGTGTCGAATGCCTCTGCTGAGTAACGCTTGGCGTATACCATTGGCGCTCGCTCATTATATATACCCCCCTTCGCCGGACCCTTTCCTCCTACCTCCAGGGGCGGAGGAAGCATAAGTCTCCATGGGGGGGCGGGGGTTTAGCGAAAATCAAGAAATTCAGTGGTGGTTTAATGGCTAGGTACAGTAACCAGCATGGGAATTGTGCCTCCCCCCTCGTGGATCCGCCCCTGCCTACCTCTCGACATACCAAACATAACATATATCTAGTACACCGTTTATAACCGGTGTTCTCGGCATCGGCGACATGTCTAGTCGCCTCCGGTTCAAAGACCACCATCGTTACCGCTACTTCATCGCGATGAAAGCATCATCACCACCGCACCGCCGTCGTCTTTGACGGGTAAAGCAGAACTCCCATTGTCGCCGTGTCTCTTACTATGTACTCCTCGTACTTTCAAAGATACGCTTTGGCGAAGTACATAGAGCGTATCCGCCGCCCGAACTAGGGCCTTGTTTAGATGGCTAAAATTTTTAATCTTTTTCCCACTTTCTCTCCATCACATCACATTAAATACACCAAAAGACATATGTTTCGAGTATTAAATGTAGGTAAAAAAAAATAACTAATTACACAGTTTAGATGTACATTACGAGGCGATTCTTTTGAGCCTAGTTACTCTATGGTAGGATGATATTTACCACTAACAAACGAAACGTCTTTCTGATATCACGATGTGGACGTTCGATTCTGATTTTTACCATCTCAACCAGGCCTAGCATTCCAGCCACAGCGAGCGTCCTGGCAGCAGCCATCGGGCGGGCGCCCCACCACGCGGAGTGAGGTGGAGCCGGCTGGACGGACCCACCGCGGTGGCCAGCCAAGCCAGCCACAGCCACAGCAGACCGCCAGGCCCGTCCGCGGACGCGAGGGCCCTTCAGGGGAAGAGGATTCCATGGTCACCCGACACGTCCGTCCGCTGGGCTGGGGGCTGCGGACCAAGGACATCGGCAATTTTGGCAAAGACCCGCGGAAGTGTGCGCAGTCCAAACCGCCCCCATAAATCGCCCGCCGATTCTTCCAAACCTCACCTCCTCTCCTCTCACGCACTCCCCCCAGCCTCTGAAGCCTCTCTCTACCTCGTCGCGTCGCGCGGAAGAGAGGAGAGGCGGGGGGAATACAGCTGCGGACGGATTCCCTCGTCATCCACCACCGCTAAACCCTCCCGTGCTCGCTCTTCCTCCTCCTCCGCGGGTTCGGGACGCCGACCGTGAAAGGCGGCCCGCACTCGCGCGAGGGGAAACCCTAGCAGCGGCAGATCTAGAGCGGGGCGGCTCTCGATCTGGCCGCGTAGTGGCCCCCGTTTCGAAATGGCGGAGGATCCTGCCGCGGAGCAGGAGATGCAGCAGCTAGAGGACCGACTCAGGGAGGTCGGGGAACGCCTGCAGGCGCCTCCCGACGACGCGGAGGACCTGCTCAACCTCCTCACCGTGAGCCTCCCTCCTCCTGCTCTCCTCCTTCTTTTAGCGCGCTTGTTTGATTGCTACGCATGTGTTAGGACCGCGCTTCTACGATGTGTTGTCGTGTTTGTTGCCGGCGCGGTTACGGCACTGTTTGTATCGAGGATTGGAGTAGGAACCGGGCGAATGCTGTGCCCTTACCTGTTGCTCGCGATGATTGTTTGATTGGTTGGGTCGCGGATGAAATGTTACTGGGTCTGGTGATTTGGTTTTAACTTGTCTTATTAGGTGCTATGAAATTCGTAGTTTTTTTGGCCTGACGAAACGCGAAGGGTGTTCTGTGGAGTGTTATCCGTGCCGGACTGTTATACGGACTTATCTGATTTCCTTGGAATCAGTTTACTTCTTATCGTTGCCTTTTGAGACTTGGCTTGTCCTTGAACTTGAATTCTATCTCTGTTTTCTGGGTTTGAAACGTGGATTAATAGTTCTGATGGTGCTGTTTGGTTTGAAAAGAAACTGGAAATGTTGGCCATTTAGTATCTTATGGATTTGATTGAGGTTTTCGACAAATATAGGATTGGAGTTTAGCATTACCTTAGTTTATTCACTACTGCTCCAGATTTCATTTTTCTCTCTCTCTCTTGCTGTGCAGATTAATTTGCCATGGTTTAGATTACTGCCATTTGAATAAATATGAAGACTTTGTTCTTGCTAACTCACCCAGATAGGCTTGCTCCTCGAATCGAATGAAGTCATCAAGTTGGTTAATGGTTTGTTTATGCAGGAAGTTGAGGAGTGTTTACTTAAAGTAGAGCAGTCACCTCCCGAAAGCACATCGAATGCTCTTCGCCCAGCAACTGAAGCTCTGGTCAAGAAAGAGCTGCTGGGCCATGCTGATTCAAATATTAAACTTGCTGTGGCATCATGCATATCTGAGATCACACGAATCACGGCTCCTGATGCTCCATATGATGACGATGCAATGAAGGTATAGTCTACCCTGAATAAAATGATTTCTGCTGTACTGTGTATTCTCTCTGTACTTACATATGTTTTTATTTGGTTTTAGGATGTATTCTCTTTAATTGTGGGGGGGCCTTGAGCATCTGGATGACGTAGAGGACCCCTCCTTTGGAAGGAGAACTGCGATTCTTGATACTGTGGCAAAAGTTCGGTCCTGCGTGGTGATGCTAGATCTTGAATGTGATGATTTGATAAATGATATGTTCCATCACTTCTTGAGGACTGTTAAGTAAGAAATATCTTGATTCGTCTTAGCTTCATCTATTTATCCTCTTTCTGGATTTCTTGATGGTCTAAGACATGTTTTTGCTAAGATATATCTTTTATGTATCTTATTTCAGTTCTGGACATTCAGAAGCTGTTGTATCCTGCATGGAAACGATAATGAGATTGGTAATTGAGGAGAGTGAGGATGTCCAACCACAGCTTGCATCATGTCTACTCCAAAATGTTAGAAAAGAAGAAAAGGTATCATACTTCTTAATTTTTCTCACATCACTAACATAGATTTACATTTATAGCATAAGGTTGACATGATCTAATCATTTTGATTTTATTTCCAGGAATCTTCTTCACCTTCCTTTTGAGCTTGCTGAAAAGTGATAGGCACATGCCGTGAAAAACTTAAGCCAGTCTTTCTGCAATCACTAAAAGGCACTTCCTTGAGTGAATACAGCCAAATCGTTGCATCAGTTTGTGAAGATGTTTCAGATGACAGGGAAGATAACAATGCTGATCCTTCTGGGAAGGACACGGTTAGTTAAATTACTAACTTGCTATGATTAGTGTTGGAAGATGCTTGCATTGTTGTTTGCTTGATAACTGTTATGCCATTCTTACAGGTGTTTGAATAGGCAAGCTTGTTTCCTCTTTCTTTGTTGTTATGTTTGAGATATTAGGAATGTAATGCATGATTGTTCACTTGCTACTAGGTTGAATTGGATGAATTGTGAGTTGAAACCATGATTAGTTTTTACTTTTTAGCATGTAGGATGAAATTATCTACTTTCAAATGCTGGAAGAGGTGCTGTTCAGTTGATTTGTGTCTTTCTTTGTCTTAATGTTTAGGTGGATGATGGCAAGCTCTCTGAAAGGACTATTTCTGATGAGTTACCTCAGGTATGATCTGCATCATCTGTATTTATGTAAATGGCTGATCTAACAACAGCATGTGTATTTTTTTAGCAGGAATCTTCAAAGGCAGAGCAAGATGTTAGCCGTCCTGAACAAGATGGTACTTCTATGAATGGTAATACAGGTACTGCTATTAGCAGTGGTGCTACTCCACCAGATACTGGTGACTCTGATGATCAAGGACCACCTTCCACAAAAGAGAAGATTGAAAAACCTTGCGATGCTGAAAACATAGCAGATGCTGACCAGTTGAAATCTGACCACAATGAAGGTGCTGTTTCCAATGCTGCAAAGCCGAAAAAGAAAGCTGCCCTTGATTCAGACAAAAGTACAAAGATCAAACCGTCTGATAAATGTGAAGCAACTGCGCATTCTGATGCTGACACTAAAAAGGAAGATCTTGAAGCAGCTGCAGAGGGTACCAATGGAACAGCTGATGATACATCAATGCCTGCTGATACACCTACTAAACCAAGGCGAGGACGTCCTCCTGGCCTAAAGTCATCGCAGAAGAAAGCTGCTGGAAAGGATCAATCTTCGGGTTTGGATTTGAAAAAGGTCAAGGAGGCAAGTGATTCAGCTGGTAAGTTGGCAAAACGATCAGCTAAGGATGAGAAGTCTTCTGCAAAGAAGGCTGGTGAAGGAGAATCATCTAAGAAGACTCAAAAGAACAATTCAAAACAACAGAAGGATGAAACTCTTTCTGAGGATGATCCTGCCAAGGATCTGAGCTTAAAGGTTTCTCTCTTAACACTAGCAGGTTTTGTGTTGAGTTATCAAGATTTTTACAGTTAGTCCTCTATATCGTGTACAACATGGTCTGATTTCTGCTAGGTTGACTATTACAGATCCCTCTTATAGTTTTCTTTGAATGTCTATTTATTTATTCGATAACATATTTTTGTAAGTTTACTCTTCACTGTTGCTAGGTAACAAGTCTCCTTTATCTTTTAGTCTAAAACAAGTACATGTATTTAGAATATTCTATTTTTGTAACTTTGTTATTCCTTGACTTTTAGTTACTCGTCTGAGTCTACCTTTGCTGGAACTGAAACCTAGAGATCTAATTTCACGAACATTCAACACTTTTTGGATATGCCATCATGTTTTTCCTTGCCTTTTATCGTGTTGCAACTTTAATAGTGATTAGTTACTGGTTCTTTTACCTCAATGCAGGAAATGATATCTCGAAATCTTCAACCAAGGGCCCAGGTAGAACCAAAGGGCAAAGCACAGAGAATAACACACCTAAGATGAAGCAAGAACGAGAAACTGAAGAGGTAGAGGGCAGGCTTGATTTAAATTATTGCAAGAGTTTTTTATATATCTAGTTGCATTTTGTTTGTTAGGTAACCTAAATCTGATTCTTGATTTCCTTTTTACAGACTCCTCGTTCAAGGAAAAGCAAAGGCCTTGATAAAAGTCTAGTTGGTGCAAGGATCAAAGTTTGGTGGCCAGATGATAAGATGTAAGTAGAATGGAAAATTTCAATATTCTGAGTTTATGACTTTTTGACACTAGTGGAGCTGGTTATTTTTCTTCTCTGTTTGATATTATAAATGTGCCATTATTATCTGTAAACCTGTTTCATTTTACTTTTTTTTTTTTTGTAGTTCAAGATCTGACATTTTCTTTCTGATGGTTGCTCTTTTTAGAAATGAATATTACTATTTGGATTTAGCAAATCGCATTGCGGTGGCTTGCTATTTTTATTCTTTCCAGATTCTAATCCCTTTTATTGTTTTGCAGGTTCTACAATGGTCGTGTGGAGTCATTTGATTCTGGTTCTAAGAGGCACAAGGTGTGTCTTTCACTGCTATATCCTGCACTGGCGTTTGCAGGACAAAAACTAGTGCTAATTAATGGATCTTTATTTTTTATTGTTTATTTTTATCATGTTATCTTCACTTTCTGGAGCCTAGGTCTCATATGATGATGGGGACGTAGAGGTACTACTGCTGAGGGATGAGAAGTGGGAATTCATCAGTGAGGTATGCACATTTCATCTCATGATGATTTTATAATTTCGTACCGATTCCTTGTTTCTGATTAACTTTACTCTGCCAGGAGAAGGGAGCTTCTGTGGCATCTGAAAAGTAAGCAAACTCATATTTGTGCTATTTTTTTTCATTTGCAATGTCATTTAGAGCTATATCTGTGCCATTAACTACGACTTCAAATTTGGATATTTGTTCATGCATCAGCTGGCAGTAGAACTAGTTCCCATATTGTTTTATAAGAATAAGCAATGCATGGGGTCACTGTTTTTTGCTGTTATGTGAATACAGTCACTGAGTGCTTGATGCCTTGCTACCAATAATTTTGCTCACCTGCATGTAGATGCTCTCATAAACTAGATCTCCTGAATAGTTAAAGGTCTGTGTTATGGTTAAGTAGTGTGATTCTCTGCAATGGGAGCAGAGTAGGTTTGAAAAAGGATCTTAGAGTGTGATACATGTGTACTTTTCTCCCTGCTTTCTTATTTCTCAAATGCTTGGCTTACTGTCGTGTCAAGTGTCAATCAGGACCAGGCATTGGCTTTGGTTTCTTGGTTTGCTATGATCATTAAGCTGTTGGAACTCATAATGTTAGTCAAGTTCCATCTCTTAGTCTGGAAATTATTTCTTTTCTGATAGAAGCACGATGGAAATGTTTGTTGTAAACTAGTTTGTGGATACCAGCAAACTGCATAGGCCCCTGCTGGCAATTTATAATTGGTTATTTATCTGAATTCAAGCATGCCAATCATCTCACGCCTCTCTATAAGTGGTTTTGTTAAGTTTGTGTTATTGTTTGTTTCAACAGGCCACGAGGCAGAAAAAGAAAAGGGGATGCAGCGAAGGAAGAAAGTACAGAAACACCTAAAAGGTAAGTAATTGATACAAAAAAGTCACGACGACTTGTGCCTGTAGCTTTTCTGAGACTACTGTTTTCTTCATGGTTGCAGTGATGCTGTGGATCCTCCAAAGAAAAGAGGACGTCCAAAAGGTTGGCGTGCCAATGGGACACCTAGTAACTCAGCTACTCCGAGCACAAAAGGGAAAACTGCTGGCAAGGATGCCAAAGAAACACCTAAAACTGGCCCAAACCTTAAAAAGGACCTTGAGAAGAGCTCCAAGGGCAAAGCTAGTGTATCAACCGAGACAAAGGATGAATTGCCTAAAGATGATAAGAGCGCGAGCAAACCTAAGGAGGCTATTAGCAAAGGCAAGGACTCGAAAGATGAAGGCAAGTCCACTGAAGGAAAAGCTAGGCCAGGTCGGAAACCAAAAAATGCTGGTACTCCGGGTGAGGCTGACAAAGAGAAGCGGAAGGAGAAAGAACAAGTCGAGAAGCGGAAGGAGAAAGAACAAGTCAAGGCAGCTGAAATAGAGCAGGAGGCATCCGGAATTGCTTCTACTGGAAAGAAGCGCAGAAGGAAGGCTTGAAGTTGATGATGAACTTCTCGTGTAAATGGATGTACTCCCTAGATCTGCTCGTTTAGGCAGAGGTGTTACCGCTGCACTTTTGTATTATTGAGTGTTAACTCGAAATTTCGTCTGATTGGCCTAGTTAGGTGTGGAAGCAACATTTGCTATAGCTGTAATGTTAGGAGTAACTTGTTTGTTGTGGTCAGATCCATGGTGCATTGGTGCTGAGCCTTAAGCGGAATGAACCCTAAGCTCGCTGTGACTGTGAGGCCCATGGCATCGTGTTGTCGGGTGGTGTTGTAGCTTAATGATGTTCTATTTATTATTAGCAATTTAAGCAGTGGATTTTGTAGCAAATGTATCGTTTTGACTATGATGTTGGCCTGTTTTCAAGTTGGATTGTTTCGCTTCTGCATGCTGCTAACCAACTGCTCTGGTAATCTGCACCTTACTTCTGGATCTTGACCTCTGCAGCTCTTGCAATCTTTTTGTTTCTGAACATCAACTTTTTTATATATTTACTTGCATTTGTATTGCGAGTAGTCTCTTCAGTAAGTACCTTGACTGAAAAATTGTGTAATAAGGCTCAATCTCTCAATGAATGCTTACATTTTAGGTTTATAGAAAGTGTTTTAACATTTATATCTTAAACTATAAAAATTAAATATATAAATTATAATCCATGATTTGTCTAATAATATTCATTGCGGAGATTTTCTCTTTATGCGAATAATTAATATTTTTGTCATCAAAATCTATGTCTAACAAACAGAGATATTATTAACATTTTGTCCAGTAACAATATTTAAAAGATGGAGGCAACCATGCTGTTAAAAATATTTCTGTCGTCAACATTTGTGTCTAATAATATTATTACATTAGACAACCATCCTTTCTCATTCTCTAAAACATTACATTTCTGGGTGTGTTTTTTTTTGTCATAATAAGTCTCTAGTTGACCATTTAACTCGAAGAAATCACAATAACAATAATAAGTTATCACTAAGGGTGGTGTTTTGATGAAATATAAGTTTTTAGGCAGTCCATCTTCCTGATTTGCTATCTGATTGAGATTTGAGAGTGGATATGCCAGTTACTATTATGAAAATTCGTTACAAAGAAAGAGCTAATTAGAGGAATATCCCGTCTTTTAAGTCAAGGGACAGAGAGAGCTAAAGATCACTGGACCAAAGGTTAAGGCGGATGGTTTCTTCTGTAGTTATGAAATTTTGGATGTTTCCCCATGGGGCACCGAGGTTTATTCCAAATTTTACATTTCTACCAAAGGGCTGCAAATGCCTGCAACATTGTAAGTTTTATGAGAAAGGAAGTTGCATACTGAAAGTGAGTGCTGGTTGTCCATTATCCAGGCAGGTTCTGCGGCGGGTTGGAAAATGCTCATCTAGTCCTGTCTGCTGAGTGCTGCTGACTGCTGAGCCGATCGGTTTAGTTTGTCGCTGTAGACGCCCCTGAAATCCAGCATGATTCAGAAGAAGACTGAAGAACCTTTTCAGGTGCCTGTCGCTTTTTTCTCCACCGTGGAATATACAGTATGAATCAGCAAGTCCTAAATACGTTATGTCCTCAACAGAAGCTTCTAAAAACTCGAGAGAATGCAAAGTTGCAAACACAAGCGTAATAACACTAAAAATGAGTACAGACATGCAAGCGGAGTGAGTATGATACTGTCAGTCTGCACCACCAGCCCCGTTAAACTGCTCTTTTTTTCCCTTTCATTTTTAACTGAGTCAATCAGCAACGTTCAACAAAACATCGACTAGGTCCTTCTCAAAACGTGGAGAAAAATGTCCCAACTTGGTCACCGCACGGCGCATTGCATCGAAACATCCGGCACGGCGACCAGTTCGAACCAACTATCTCGATGGGCGATGGCGTCACGTCGAGGTGGTCAACTAAAGCACGGTCATCCCTCTGTCTCTGTAATTTTCTCCATGGGATGGGATCCTGTTAAAATTTCCAAAGAAGAACTTGCCTAAAAGCATCCGCCGAGGTTTCGATACGTTGTTCTTTCTTATAGCTTGGCACCTCTGGAAAGAAAGAAATGCACGGACTTTTGATGGAAAATCACAGACGGCTCATCAGCTGGCCGAGTTGATCATGGAGCAGGCCGTGATCTGGAACGCGGCGGGGTTTCGACACCTCGGAGCTTTGCAGGCACGACGGCAGCCGCGCTAGGCCATTGCTGTTGCTATTCTCTTTGTTCAAGAAGCACAACATCTGATATGTAATAGCACTGTCTTGTTTACGTTGTGTGTGTGTGGGCTAGTAATAATCCTTGGATTAGTCTTTATTTATGTATTATGTAAAACTGCTCTTCTGTTTAATGATATACGTGCGATATAGCACGCTCTCGAAAAAAAAAAAATCCTGTTAAAATTTGTTCAGCAACAAAACACATAATAAAGCTAACGTTAAGTTGAAACATGTACTATACGCCCTTCGCGACCAGAGACACAGACCACAGTTTCGTACCAAGAGCCAGAACACAGTTTCGTAGTGGTGGTCGTCTCGATCATGTTTTAGAGCAGAGTCAAATGGAGCACAAGATTAGGCAGTGGGATTAGGCCGCCGCCGCCGCCTCTGTCCCCTTTAATTTCGCACCATGCACGGCCATCGGCCGCCAATTCTGCCACTGCGGAGCGTGTGCACTCGTCAAACCGATAAGATGATCCGCCCGGCAGGCACTATTAGAACCGACTAAAGATAAAGACCTGAATGCGCTGCCACGCCAGCTCGATCGCCGTCGTCCTGCTGCTTCGCCCGACTGACCCATCGCTTTCCTGCAGAAATTTTCGCATTCCTCTTGTCACTTGTTGAATATCTCACTGGGATTTACGGACAGGAACCGTCCGCGCTTGGGTCACTTGTTGAATAAGATGAGCTGACGTAGCGTGGTTAACCAATTCCGTTGCATCGCAGTATTGTGAGCTCGAATTCAGAATCCAGGCGGTACTTAGTAGCATATAATTGCGCTGGAACAAGTGTCTTTGCTTTTGCATTTCCACTCTTTAAGCTCAATCCAGCGACCTAGAAAGGCGTTCTACCTGCCGCTGTTAAGTTGTCTTGGTTACGAGCGCTCAGTTAGCTACTTGGTACTCCCAGCGTCGTGCTGCCACTTTTGGAGCTAGTGAGCTACTAGCCCCAAGCTCGAGAGACGAGAGTGGTTCGGGATCTTCGCCACAGCCGAAGTACAAGCGGCCGCTTTTGGGGCGTGCAAGTGCAACGCGACACCTCCCAGTCCACCACTGTCCACCCCCCAACCCTTCCACAGAACGGAACTTTCTGATCCACTACCAGTAGCACTAGCACGACGCCTGCTTTCAGGGCGTCCCCAGCGGCACTGGCTATTTCGCTAGCTGAGCTGGCGTGAGAAAATATAAAAACCAACAGGGCTGCGCATGAATGAAGATGGGTCCGCTTAACAGCGGCTGCAGTTTTCTGGGAACCTGTGCGAGACTAGCGACGAGTTCCTCGATAGCGCCGTGTTTTTTACTGCTTCTCTCCTCCACGTCGGATGAAATCGCTAGCGAGCCGGCGAAATCGCTAGACCGTTGCGGGCGCCCTCAGTTCGAGCCCCAACCCCAAACTCGCGAGCACAAGCCCCGGGATCGCGACAGCAGGCGAAAAACCCCCGCTAGATTTGCGTGCCGCGCACCGCAGACCGCACCCAACCCGCCCGCCCGCCCGAACCGGCCAACCCACTCCCGTGCTCGCCGCCGCCCCACCAAATCCGTCGCCCCACCACACCACAGGGCGGAACCGCGGCCCCCAGCGGTCCAGCCCCGCCCCGGACGCCACTCCCGTCTCGCCTCAACGGAACAACCGCCCGGGTGTGGACGTATGCCGGGTGCCCGGGTGACGTCTCGCACGAGACGACCAAATCCAAATCCTCTCGGTTCTTCAGTCCCGCGCGCTTGGACCTCCTGGACGACCACCTGCCGCGCCTCCTTTTCTCCGTCCCAGCCGGCACCCAGCACGTCGGCACGAGGCTGCCCCTGCCCTGCCCTGCCGCCGCGCCGTTATATACGCCAGCTCCCAGACCCGGGTGACCGGGTCCTCTCGCTCGTCTCGCCACGCGCAAAAACACGCACCGCCTCGGCGCTCCGCGATCACCTTCGTCATGTGCACCCCGCCGCGGCGGCGGGCCGCGCGTGCGCCTCAACGTTGGCGGGCGTGTGTTCGAGACGACTGCCTCCACGCTCGCCGCCGCGGGGCGGGACACCATGCTCGGCGCCATGGTGGACGCCTCATGGAACACCTCCCACGACGCCGCCGCCGAGTACTTCATCGACCGCGACCCGGCGTGCTTCGCGGTGCTGCTGGACCTCCTCCGCACGGGCGGGCTCCACGTGCCGCCGGGCGTACCGGAGGCGACGCTGTACCGCGAGGCGCTCTACTACGGCCTCCTGGACCGCGTCCGCGCCGCGCGCCTGGGCGAGTTCGACGGCGACCGGCTCCGCCTGGCGGCGTCCGTGCCCGGACGCGGCCCCGGGGACGGCACGGCGGTCCGAGCGGCGCCTGACGGAGGCTGCTGCGTGGCGCACGGCGGCGCCGTGCGAGTGTACAACTGGATGCTCGAGGAGCGTCGCCCCGTGTACCTCGGCCACGCGCCCGTCAACGACGCGGCGTACGTGGACGCAGGCACGCTCCTCGTCGCCGCGCGGGAGCGGCCTGGCCGGCGCGACGATGGCGGCGTGGCCGCCTTCTCCGCGCTCACGGGCGGCCTGCGACACCGTTTCCGCGTCGCGCACGATCGCCAGCCCAGGTCCTTCACCGCTGGCGCGCTCGCGGTCGATGACGGAGGAGGATGCGCCGTCTTCGCGAGCTGCAAGGGCCGGTTCAACGAGTACGGCGTCGCCGTCTGGGACCGGAACACGGGCGAGCAGGTCGACTTCTTCTACGAGCCGCCGGGGTGCGCGCTGGGCGACGCCGACAGGCTCCAGTGGCTCGACGGGAACTGCACGCTCATGGTGGCCACCATGTTCCCGCGGACCGACTCCTCCTTCATCAGCCTGCTGGATTTCCGGGACAAGAGCGTCGTGTGGTCGTGGTCCGACGTCGGCACGCCGGCGTCGCTCGAGGACAAGCACGCGGTCCACGCCGTCGTGATGGAGGACGGGAGGTCGGTCTGCGTGATCAACCAGTACGACGACCTCGGGTTCCTCGACCTCCGGAGCACCGCCGGCGGCGTGCGCTGGCGGTCGCGGAGCAAGCTGGCGACGGGCGGCGGCAAGACGAAGGCGCTCGTCAGCGAGGAGGTTTGCTACCCGAAGCTCGCCACGTACGGCGGTCAGCTGTTCGCGTCCACGGGCGACACCGTCTCGGTGTTCAGCGGACCCGACCACGTGCTGACGTCGACGTTGCGCGGCAGCCAAGGCGGCGGCGCCATCTGCGACTTCTCCATCGGAGGCGACCGCCTCTTCGCCCTGCACAGCGAGGAGAATGTGTTCGACGTCTGGGGGAGACGCCGCCGCCGGCGATCATCTGACTGTCACACAGGATTTAGTCGTGTTACTCCGGTATCAGCGGTGAAAGGATTAATTGCTGACACGGGTTTCATACATACACACACACAAACTGTAACTTGGTCATCATTGTGATGACATTCGTTTTTATCGTTGTGATGACACTCGTTCTGCTTCTAGAAAGGAATGTGGATACCAGTGGGGAGCACACTATTGTCATTCTCGACGAACACCTTCCTTTTGCTTCTGATGTTCATTATCACCCAGCAAAAAAAGATTTCTGCTGCTGAATGCTGATCCTGAACAGGTCAGCAGGCAATCATGGGCTGTCGAGATCGTTGCGTACACCGATGTCTTGTGTACTGATTAAAAGGCCCCATCCCATGGGACCCTATAATCACATTACACTATTCATTATTACCATGATGAACTTGACTCAACATGTCTCACAGAAATACTTGGAGCAAAAATGAGCTCCCTAATTGTCTTTGCCCACCTCTGCAAGGAAAGAAACAAAAAGGAACGAAGAAGCGGATCATGTTCAGATCTCTCTCTTTTGCCCCAGCAGTGTATTTATCCATTCATCGGCCTGACGATCTAATCTCATCCGCCTTTTGTACTTTGCCAAGATCTCGACTAAAGAAGTCAGGCTAGATCCACATGACCAATTAATCGTATTAATAGCATATATTTGCCTCCTGCGTTGATGCTTTTGATGCAGCCTTAACATCTTTGGAAAAGCAATAGCACCCTTAACCGTTAAGCAGTGACAGTGAGAGCAGCGAGCTCATGGGTCGAGCTCACCGCCACTGACGAAGAGCAGGAGCAGAGGAGCACCTTCCCCACTCTCCAATTCTCCATGCCTCGTCAGTGACCGGCGGGTGAGCATTTGGCTTCAGGGTTGGTACGTTACACGCATCCGACACCATTCCTAGAGGCATGCTTTCGCTTGAAACATAAGGCACCCGAGACGCGGCAGTGTCGCAGTGCAGCGAAAACCTCCCTTTCGTCGTACCTACTGAAGGAAATGCAGTGGAATCCGTCCTGACATACCGACGGGTGTCTTGTAAATGTAATCTGCTTGGCGTGGGCGAAAAACGGTGGTGGTGGAAGTTGTTTGCACATATCAATCTCTGTCCCGGCCCGTCGTGCGTGGACGTACGGCCTCACTAGATTGGGTAACTAACTGAACAACAACAAGAGCCCCAGACCCGGCACTACCCATGTCTCTGGAGGACGACGGCCGCGGGAGCTCTGCCTTGCAAGCAATCGTTTGCTCGTGAACGAATGTGCAGGAGTGGTTCGGAATTCAGCACCGGAAGCAACTGTCATTGCTCAGACAGAAAAGTGTATGTATGGTTTATTGGTATTGGTATGAAACTACTGCGTATACGTTTTATTCTAGACTAGAGAGGGCTTGCTCTGCCACGTTACCTGGCTATACCATCGACGGGGAGCAGTAGAAATAGATTTCTTGTACTCCACAGCTGCTGGGCTACTACTACTCCGGTAGAGTCCAAGCATCATCGGATCTGAATGGTTGGTTTTGGTTCAGTGTCGGCAGGGCCGTACCTAGGATTTTGTGGCCCTGGAACAAAATACACGATGAGGCCCTAAAAATCAATAAAAATCGGAGAGGATAATTCACTTAGCTATAAAGCTTTCGTAGAATATATATTGGTCTTAAATTACTAAGGACATATCAAATCTTAATGCTAAAAGAGTAAAAAGTGTGGAGTAGACTGAAGTAACAAATTAGCTCATGTAAGCAAATCAGTCTTGAAAATACTACTTCCTATAATTTTGGAGGCCCTTTAAATTTGGAGGCCCGAGAACGGTCGCCCGCTTTTGCACCTATTAATCGCCGGCCCTGGTGTCGGTGAAACGGCCAGGGGCATAGTATACCGGCTGATCTAGCTTATAGATCAGCCATCAGTTCCGCGGGAATCGGGTCGGTGGGGCGCACAAACAAAATATATTCTTGTAAGGCCGGTCTGCAGACACCTGCAGTGCAGGCCGCCGCATGTTGCCCGAAACAAAATATTTGCAGGTTTGCGGGCCTCCGCAGGCTGCATTGCAGCTGCCCGCAAAGGCCCACTAGGCCCAGCGGTCAATCCTGCAAGGCCTAGCAGGATCCACAAAGAGTTTTTTCAGTAAATGACTGGGATAACACCAAATTAATGCGGGTCCCTTATACAGTATAAATATCACCAAATCATATAAAAAGCAAATCTAAGTACAAAATGGAACTCCATCAATTCCAAGGACGGCTGTGAACCTCATTCTGCTGTACCAGGTGAAATGACTCCATTGGTTTTTATTCAAGGTTTTTCTGTTGTACCATTCAAATCAACGTATTGTGAACTTGACAGAATCCCAAGGACGGCCGGAAGCCACAATACACAATACTTAAAGTAATAAGTACAAAATATAGCATAATTGGTGCCGAACATAATTAAATTACTCTACTTGCTCAACTGTATGCAAAAGGCTTTTGGAAAAGCATCTTCCGAATAGTGGTTCTGCTGCACAAAGAGGCTTGAAAATGAAAGCAGTTCAGGAATCATGGTATTGCACAAAGAGTTCAGGTATGGCAGTACTGCACGAAGAGTGGTAATAGACAGCAAATTGTCCTGAAAAATAGCAGATGTTAGTAAACTGCAGTTCACTGCTGCATCTGACAGCAATCATGGTTATGTTAGCAATTAACCAAGGGCCTGGTTAACAGCAATCATGATCATGACAGAATCTGATACTTGACAGCAATCATAGAAACAGGTTGACGATGTCAGGTAATTGAACAATATAGTATAAAGTGTCAGGTAATAGAACTGACAGTGAACAAGTTTGTGGGTGCTGAAGCTGCCTTTAAGCTAATTGGGAAGCTCACAAGATACTGACACACAAAGTAAACCGTTCACTCCATGACTCAAAAAGGAATAACACAGTAGATCTTTCTCAACCAAACTCCAGAAGAGTACACAATAATAGTAACAACTGCTGTATTCATGTATTATTGAAGAAATGACACGTTATTTCTAGGATGTCTCTGCTGATCCAATTCATAGAAAGCTAAAACACAAGTAGTGCCACAATGCGGTAGTCTGACAGACACCGCGGCGGTGTTTCACATATGGGTACTCTAACTTAAAGAGGAATGGAGGGAGTACTAGGTAGTATTAGGCCAGTCTCAATGGAGGTTTCACGTCACATTTTCCGACACATTTAGACTTTGGAAACAGGGCAGAAGTGTTTCATCCCCTGCAGCAAACCGCAGTGACCTAAGAGACTCCCCACCACTCGAGGATACTTCAGGAGCAAGATTCACAAACATCAGCGTCTTCGAGTCCCCTCCTAGACACGGCTGTGTTGGAAGGGGGCAAAGGCGTCAGGAAATAGTTGATACATTTAACAAAGCCAATGAATTGGAAAAAGATTGCCAGAAAAGGAAATACCTGGAGCAGATATGTCAACTTTGAGTTCCAAAACGGAACATGTTCCTCTTTCTTTGCAATCGAGAAGATAACATCACTTAAGCATGACAAGCTTTTATTTATAGCCTATGTCGGAACAAAACCATGCTTATTCGTTATACAGAATCTATACATGTTAAAACACAAACAATTTTAAGGAACAGATGGAAAAATACCAGTCTCCTTTAGCCGATCGCCAGTGGCACCACTTTTGTTCAGGCGCTCACTGCCTGCTAGATCTACAAGATTGAGCACTCCCTGTACTTGTTGATCCGTTCCTGAAAACAAAATTGGTTATACACAAAAGGACAACAAGCCGAACACGTGACATGTGAATTAGAATATACCTCATTCACACCAAAAATCCGAAGAGTGAAAACACAATGACTTCTAGATGATTCCTCATTCATTTGTGTTCTCCCAACTGACCTGAGAACAACAAAAATGAATAAATAATGGGTTTAGATCCAATTCACCAGAGCAGACTCATCCTACAACACTCAGTTTCAAATGTTAGAAGTCAAATAAAAGTTTGAGAACACAATTGCAGTGATATAACAGAAACTTGAATATATTACCATACGTGTTTAAGCAATTAGCATCTGTGCTGAAAAAAAAAAACCAGTGTGGAGTACATAGTGCATAGATGGTGAAGAACTTAAAACCTGAGCTGATAACCTTCAATATCAAGATTTACCAAATACAGTATCAATCAGTATCATATTTTTTATATTCGAGAACTGATCATAACCATGTAGTAGATAATATCATAGTTTAAAGACAAAAAATATCAAATTTCTACATTATGATAATCGATGGAATATAATGTAATGACTTTTTACACATCTTCTGCCAAAAATTATGGCATACAAATAAACACTCATGGTTAGTAAAATTTCCTACAATACACTCTTATGACCAAATACTATGAAAATAAATGTCTGTATAACCTGCTCTGAGCAGCACGCCTCAGGAGAGAAGAAACTTCATTGATACTAGTTACGTCAACAACTGTAAGCTCCAACACAGTTGTGTTACCATTGGCATCATGCTTGATATTGTACTTTGAAGTACCACCATCCTGAGTAGGCGTGCGATTCGCCGCAAGCAAATCACGTAGTCTCATTATAAATCTCCAACATTGAGGCCTGAAACTTTAAAACGCATCATGATAACAGTTACAAAAACTTGTTTATTGGTTAGATCAATTAAATAAATGCCAAAAACAGACCTGCATTTATATCTCCAACCCTGTGAGTTAAGTATCTGGCTAGCTTGAAAAATTTGCTCAAGAGATCATGGTATCATTCCTTTCTGATCTTCTAATTCAGGATTGCCCATCATTGTATAAGTCTTACCAGAACCAGTTTGTCCATAGGCAAATATGTAAACATAAATGGGTTACTATTTTTAGTTGCATTCTAAGAAAACTAGATATTGGAAAAACAAATAATTTTCTTAAGGCCTCCAAATATACCTTGTATCCATCTAGGGCACTTTGAACGAGTTGAGATATTTCGGCGAATACATGTTGTTGTGATGCGAATGATCAAATACTTTATCAAAAGTAGATGAATATCTTTGTGCTGAAATAATAATAAATGCAATTATATCATAATCAATATTTTAAAATACAATGTACCAGAGTCGAAAACTACAAATATGACTATAAAGATGACACTTACCATTATGTAACAAGTCAATGCCTCGTCCCACGTTTTTTCTCCACTCTTTGGATATGAGACCGCTCCAGATTCATTTGGCAGCAACGGCCTTACTCTACAAAAACACCCTGATATTTCCCTTCCACCTCCTGCAAAGAAACAAACTCAGAAATAGCCAAATAGAATATTTTTATATAAGATCTATGAGAGCTTAATAAAAACTACTCACAAGAATTGTGTTGTGTAATTTTTTCGTAACTTCTCTCCATCCAGAATTATTCGTAGCTTCTCTTCAAGGCGTGACTGAACACTTTCAAACATTCTCTTCATGTTCTCATATTCACTTATGGTTTCGAGGCCGTCATATCAAACCACTGTACAGTTAAGAGAAGGTTAAAGATGTTAAACATGTAAGCAATATTTTTCCTACACAGTGTGAAGATTTGATATAGTAAGAAACATTTAGATAAACTTGTATCTAATGAGATATAACACAACATTATTATATTTAATGATTAATGAAAAAAAATATGTATGTATACACCTTTAACTTTTCATTGGCAGTTTCAAGCTTAATCTCCAATGTCTCTACCATCTTTCTTTGGCACGAACATGTTTCCTATCCATTGAAAACGTGTTAGCCAGTTTTAGTTATCTAGATAATGATCAAATTATCTAGACACGTAAGGATACCTCAAGGGCACAGGTTTTTTTGCCATGGCATTGTCTAACTCAATGATAGATTTTTCTGCCGTTTCTTTATATGCTCCAATATCAGCCATCAAAGAATCTCTTTGAGCAGATTTGGCGTCCACGGTCCTCTCTTACATGTTGAAGCTCCATTCTTAGAATTTCAACTTCCTTCAATAAATCAGTCTTTTGTTTTGCTGCTTCATTTTGCAAAGACTAGAAAGGCAACAACATAATCAAGACATCAATATATAAACAAATTAAAGAAAGCATGAAAACAAAAGATATACTGAGATTTTACCTTTGCAATGTCTAGTTGCATTTTTACTGAGTTAGCATGAACTGTCAGACCATTCATTGTCTCAACCATTGTCTTCTTCTCATTCTGCAGATTCACAATTGTTTCAGCATTCTTTGTTGCAACTGCTTGGAGGTTGCTGCTGTATTGCTGCAAGCCTGTGTTATATTCTTGAAGCCTCTTATTTGTGTTCTGAAGCATCTTAATCTAAGGATAACAGAGAGCAATAAACAGTAGCAAATGAGGATTGCATCGCTTAAATAATAATTCAAAGGAGCTTTTTTATGGAAGGAGAAATTCACAAAAGGAGTTAACTTATACCTGGTCATTAAGGCGTTTTTCCTCCAACTTTGCCCTGTTTAGATCTTCCAAAAGTCCATTCCGCAAAGTTTCCACGCCCATCCTTGCTTCTTTTTCATCTCTTAGAGACCTCAGGGCATCCTGCACTTTTAGTGAAAAACTGAGTGACACAAGAGTAATAAGATGATAGCAAGCCACAAGCACAAGCCACCCACCATTTTTTCAGACTCCACTATCTTGAGAGCCTCTTGTAAAGATGCACATTGTTTTTGAAATTCATCACATATTGATTTCGTTTCTTCAAAAGTATTCTCCAAGTCATCCACTATATGAAGCAATAAAAATTCAGTCAGAAGAATGTACAAGAAAGGAAGTGTCCTTGATGCTATAATTTCAAAAGGTTGGTACCAATCTGAGAATGTTGTTTGTGTGACGCCTCAAGTTGGCCATTGATCCTCTGGATTTCAGCAAGATTTACATCCTCCCTCTCAAGAAGCCATCTGATACAGGCTCGAACCTTCTTGATGTATTCCATCATCTGCTCGCTCTTCCCCTGCACAACCAAGGAAACAGAGTCACCAAAGGCAAGAAGTCATTATAAATAAAATGGTGAAGTCAGGTTGTTTCACTGTTAAATCAGTGTACAAATTCTTATGCAGCCAGGAATATGGCAACAAAAATAAGAGACTCTGGAAAGCTCCTATTCCCTTGAAAATTAAGATCTTCATTTGGCTATTAGAACAAAATGCTATCCTCACTAAGGACAATTTGATCAGGAGGAAATGGAAAGGCAATACTATGTGTGCTTTTGTACTGAAAAGGAAACTGTTAATCACATTTTTTTGAATGTGCAACAGCAAAATATGTTTGGAGCCTGTTGGCTTTTGCATTTGGAGTACAATGTAGACCAGTGAATAATAATCAATTCTGGCCTTGGATCCAGAATATTTTTCCCTCTGTTACTAATCTACATATGTTTGGATTAGCTGCTGTCTATTGGTCCATTTGGCGTATCAGAAACCTCATTTGTTTTGAAAACAAAAGAATCCAATCTCCTACTGAGATCTTATGCTTGATATGTTCATTCTTATCATACTGGGCAGGTTTCTTGAAGGAGGACCTCAAAGAGCAGGTGATCTGCGGTGCTGAAGCAATTAAGGCGGCGGGCTCTCGTTCCACAAGAAGGAAGGCCATGATGGCACAAATGACAAACAAGTCGTTCTGTTCACCGGATGATGCTGACAAGAAGCAATGAAGGAATCAGCTGTTTGGTGCAACTTTTAGCTTATGTAGCTGTGCTCTGTCGTCCCTTGTATCCGGAGTTTAAGTACTGCTGTCTGTGTGGTACCCTTCGTGGTACGGGTGGTGTTCCTGGTTCTCCCCTTGGCATAACCCCTGGGTGGTTGTGGAAGGGTGAGCTTTTCGTTAGGCTATGTTGGAACTCTAGGCATTTACCTTTAAGCGTAAAAACTCTTGTAATTTCGTTGCGAAAGTAATGAAATTCGGTTCTACCGTTTTGGAAAAAAAAAAATAAAATGGTGAAGTCAGACCTAAAATATCAGATGCCAAAACATTGAAAGGTCATAGGAGCTAGTTTCAGTGGAATCACCATCAGTACCGTGGAGAGAAACTTATTATTTTTATGTTTAAATTAAACATCTCTGGTTTTACAAGTTGGAGCCTTCTATTTTCTTCTTCCAAAATACAGTTTGTTATCCAATTCACTGAGGCTTACTTGTCAAAAAGGAATAGTGATGGCCTTAAGTTATCGATGCATTTTTCTGCAGTTTCAGTAGTCCAGATACACTGCTGATACGCTAAGCAGCTCACAGCACACATGACAACAGTGATCCAGAGCTAGAAAGTTACTAGTACAGTCAGCTAAGGAGAGCATGCAGGTCATCAACAGGCGATAAGTGAAATGAATGTACAGAAAGTTGATGCATCTATCACCTAGAGTCAAAGTTGAACTAGAGAATGAGCATACGGCTGAAATTAGCACAGCCAGTTCACAAAAAAACTGGCTGTGCTATTTGCCTTTTCTGTTTCAATTTCAAAAACTGGCATCTACAGGCAGAGAATACGCCTGAAATTAACACAGGCAGTTCACATAAGCGCAGGTAGAGGAATATGCGAGCAGGTATTTGTCTGTTCTGCTTCAATTTCAAAATGTGGAAGCTACACAGTCTGTGGAGTTTGAATCGAGGCATAGGCATCGACGAGTACGCACACTGGAGGTACACAGGAACTAGCGACTAATGGAAGCACAAGATCCAGGGGCGGGACTGAGCGACAAACCTTGTAGTCCATGTTGTTCTTCCCCTTCATCTTTTCGTTGAGGAGGGCTTCGACGTCCTCCCTGCCCGCGAACACCATGGGCTCCTCCGGCGGTGGCGGCGGCGAGTGGCTGCCTCCCGGTCCCGGCGGCGGTGCGCTGGCGCTGCCCGGGCTGCGCGTCCGCCGGGTTGTTCTCCTTGTGGTGCAGCATCCCCGGGCGCAGCCCTCGCGCGGACATGGCGGGCGAGCGGTGGTGGAGTGGAGGCGCCTATCGATTCGGATGGAATTGGAAAGTGGGAGCGCAGCGCAATGGAGTGGAGGAGAGGGAGATTTGAAATCGTTCGATTTTTTTGTGTGGGACCCACTGGGAGACGCTTCCCCAAGTTGGGCTGGCCGCCTCGCCCTACCGTCGGTGGTGGTCTGGTGCGCTACGCCAGTTCAGCCCAGTTTATTTATTGTATGGAGGCCCATGGCGCATCGGATTGGCTGGGCCCGCTCTTCCTGCAGTTTGCAGTGTTTTTTTAGATTCATTCAGTTTGTACTTTGTAGGCCTTTGTTTAGTACTACCACCAAAGTTTTGAGTTTTTTCACTCTCCATCACATCAATTTTTAGATACATGAACGGAATAGTAAATGTAGGTAAAAAAATAACTAATTACATAGTTTGGTGGTAAATAATGAGACCAATCTTTTTGAGCCTAGTTAGTCCATGATTGGATAATATTTACCAAATACAAACTAAGCGAGTTATTGTTCATCAAGTTGCAAAAACTTGCAAACTAAACAAGGCCATATATATCTTTTTTTCCTTCCTAAATCAAGTTATTTCCTTTAGTTAGTTTCATTTTTTCCTATCTTGTAGCTGTCCTCCTCCTCATTAGAGTGAAAGAGGATTTTCAGTGTGTAGATTTTCCAAAATGCCATGTGTTGTCATGGCATTAGTAGAGTAAAATGCACCCCTGGTCCTCAAACTATTTGGCTCTTCCCGTCTGCGTCCTCAAATTTTAAAAGCGACTATCCAAGTTCTTCATATTTTTCGGACTAAACGCATATTTTACATCACACTACCCAACAAGATTACAATGGTTAAAAATGTCACACTTTCACTTCACGAACATTACTATGACACCCACAACAACAATTACAAGGCACACTTTGCTACAATTTTGCCAACGTCTAACAATTCTGTAGCTTCTCATCTACTCTAACAGCTCCATTCTTGAGAGACACTAAATCACCAAGCAAAGGTGTCAATTCAGTCCTATTTGCTTCAACTAATCCCTTGAGGTGTCTAATTGATATCCTCATCTAATCAACTTCATTCAAGGATTCCCCGGGTCCAATGCCGACCACAACAACCCCGTTCTTGTCGATGATCCCCTTCCCGGATGAAACTCTCTTTTCTCCCATGAAACTCTTATCATCTCTCCCATCATTAATACGGTGCTACATCAGTTTAATTAATGCTCATAAAACTCTTATGAAACTCCATTGAAATTGACCTTAGTGTATTTCCGAGAGGGGCTAAATAGATTTTTTCATGATTTATGGTGTGTTTGGTGGGGGTTGGATTTTCCTAGAATCTAGGTCTAGAGAAACATTTTTTCTCTCCTGAATTAGAATCATTTTATGGGACCATTGGATTCTTCAAGCTAGAGAACTAGAATAAGGAGAATAAACCACTTTTGGTTGTTTCTCTAGACTAGTAAAAACAAGTTGGTTCCAAGTGATTCTCTCCTGAAACGTCTGTTTATGTAGCGCGTTTGGTAACTAATATTCTAATGATTCTATATTTCATAATGGGTATAATTTAAAATGTATGCGCAATAAATATTGACACCATGCTCGGGGCCATAATAATGCTTGGGTCGGTGGCGATAATGAGCTAGAGCACCAAACGCACATAAGTGTTGTTAATATTCTCCATCTACAAATATGGCTTAAGTTCAAAAAAAAAAAAAAAAAAAGTTGGACCAGCACGTTTTTGGTAAGGACTGATAAAAAGGAACAATAGTGGGAGTACCACTTTTATGGTTTGACTTGCCAGTACTGTGTCAGCAGGACATGAAACTTACACCCATCAGGCAAAGCTATCAGGCAAAGCTTTTGGCTTTTCCGCCCCTGTTCGTCAACAGTTATTAGATTGCAACCAAACAAGCCGGCAGTCCGATCCGGCCGGCCGGGCATGCGCATGCGCGCGGTGTTCAATCAAACAGTACACATGCACTGATGCACCGGCCTGATCATGCACGTAGGAGTATGATTGATGCAGATCGGCATGGGTGCGACACGGTGTTGGTTGGCTGTTGGCTAGCAGCCAGCCGCTGAATCTTTCAGATAGGCCACGCGCGTCGCGTTGCCCTGGCCCCGGCCGGCTTAATTAGCTCGATCACCCTGATCTGAATCGGTGAATAATCCCCATGCATCCTGTGGGGCGATGGGCCGGCCAGCCACCGCCCGGCCAGCACAGGACCAAATGCAAGTTGCATGAAGTAGATAGATAGATATACTCAGTGGCATAGCATGTTGACATGATCACTCAGCGCTGCGCTGCGATGCACTGTACTGTCGCCGCATGCAACTCCCAAAATCACGCCACTCACCGCGTCCGGGCGGCCGCAATGACCAACGCCGACCGGTGGTGGTGGCCTCAGCTATGTGGGGGCGTGCGTACGGCGCGTCGTGCATGAGAGCATTACTCGTAGCAGCTATATACTGATCTGTGCGGCAGGTGACGGCCGGCGTGGTATACAGCTCGAGCGGACCATGCGCTTAGCTAGCTAGCGTGGTGCCCACCCTACGTACGTACCTGCCCGACCGACCAATCACGCGCGAGATTAAAGTAAACTCTACCGGTGGTACACTTGTCGAGTACTCGCCTCACCGAGTATATACAAGTTGGAGTTGGCAGCCATATTCGCGTCGTCGCTGATCCATCTCCTCCCTGTGAATTTGCTGCCCGAGCACGAGCAAGCGAGAGCCCTCCCGCCGCTCGAAGAGAAAAGCTCTCTCCATGCATGGACCACGCTACCTCGTCGATTTATACAAGAGTCGTAGTGAGGACCTCGATCGAAAACCATCTTTCACAGCTTGCATCTAGATCTGTATATGTATATTTTGTATTCGTAGGAATCCGGGTCATTAACTGCGCGCGAGCCATCAGTCAGGACGTACAGTACTAGCTATACGTTGAATACGTTGACTGTTTACTTTGGCCATGCATCAATTTTATCTTTAGACAATGTAAACTTGAGTATATCTTTAGACAAATCTAAAGAGCAAGGAGGTCTTGGCATCCTAGATATTGAGCTTCACAATGAAGCCTTACTCATGAAATTCCTGTCCAAATTCTATGCAAAAAGAAGATGTTCCTTAGGTGTAGCTAACCGCAGCAACCCCACCCCAAAAATAGAGCTGCCACGGGATCTTTTGGTGGAGAGACATAATGAGATTGTTTCCAAAATTTGAGAGTTTGGCCATCTGTTTGCCAAACAAAGGAGATTCAACATCCTTACGGTCCATTAAGTCCAATGACATGAACATCTATGATAAATAACCACGGTTGTTCTCCTTTTGCAAAAAGCCAAAATGTTCAGTCTCCTTCTTCATCAATCAAAGCATGGAAAGAATTTTCAGGTTGCCTCTATCTCAAACGGTTGTAGTTCAGTTCGAAGAAGTTCTGCGTCTTATAATGGAACAGGGTTGGGATCCTGATACCAAAATGACCATTGGTCTTTCAGTTGGGGCTCTTCAATATTCAGTAGCAAAAAAGCTTACAAAACTCTTGTTGGTGAAAATCCAGTCTCTCAACTCTTCAAATGGATGTGGGGTTCTCACAACCTAGGTAACCAGAAATTTTTCTTTTTGCTCGCTTGAGAGATAAGCTAAATATCGGGAATCTGCTCAAGAGGAAGAACATGCACTTAGATGCTTATGACTGTGTGCTATGTGATCAAAATTGTGAAGAAACAAGCTTCCATCTCTTCTTTCAATGCCCCTTCAGCCTAGGTTGTTGGAACTATATCAACATACTTTAGGACCTTCAACTAAATCCCTTGGATATGATTCTCAAAGCAAGACAAGACTTCAACAGAGTCATTTTCAGAGAAGTGATTATTGCAGCTAGCTGGTGTGTATTTGGAGAGCAAGAAATGGAATAGTTTTTTTTAATAACAAAACAAAGAAGCTTCGACAACTGGAAAAATGATTTCATGGAGCAGCTTGGATTGGTTTGCATCAAATCCATGGGTACTAGGCACATTCTCTTAAATTCCCCTTTTGTAACATTTTGTTTTCTTTCTTTGGGCATGCATGCCTTGTATCTCCACTGTTGTACATTTTCCTATTCTTTCATTTAATTGAAAAAAGAAAAAAAATAGGCAGGGAATTCCCCTACTGATTCCATAAAAAAAAATATTTTGAAACGCAATATTATACTAGTGTACTCATAGTCTTTTTAATATTGATTTTAGTATGATGCTATTAATAACAGCACTGAACAGAAACCTTACCCTAACATAATAGATTGATTTTGTTATGTACCTAGATATAGAGTATGTCTAGATACATAATAAAATTCATCTAAAAAAGTCAGAACAACTCATAATAAGTTGGAATGAAGAGTATATAATATATAGATGACTGAAAAGCAGTGGGCGTTACTACTCCCTCCATCCCTGAATAATTGAATTTCTAAAAGTTGTATTCAGTCAACGATTTATGTTCTGCTAAATTTATAGGAAAAATGCATAAATATGTATGACATGATGAAATGATCATATTATGAAAATATAATTTATGGTGTACACTAAATTTGATGTCATAGATCTTGAGACACTTTAATGTTTTGAGATTATTCTTAGCACTAACAGATGGTTATAGCCACCTGAGACACATTTAAGCATTTAACTAAAACCAACACATAGCCATGTTTAAGGATTAATCTACCCCTACTCTCCATAGACCACGAAGCAGAACAAGGATTGGTAAAACTTATATACACTGCCATCAGTGAACACACGCCATCTTCAGAACAAGGCAGAACTAATCTGTTTATTTCGCTGACAACGCAAAGGAGCATATCTGATCCAATCTGTGTTTCAGCGCTTTCTCGACTAGCTATTCCAGCGCTGCAAACCGGCCAGCCGGCCCTAATCTGTGTTTTTTTCTCTCTCTATCCAATCTCTGCACGTTATCTCATCAAATATTTATTTTCTATAATCAAGGAGTGGTTGTGTTCGTCCTATCCTACCTTAAAAGGAACACGATCTTCGTAAGATCGATCAATCTCGATCGGCAGCTGTCATGGGCCGCGTGATATACTACAAAAAGCTTATATAATAAAAACGTACCAGTCGACGAAAAATTTAATCCAAAAGGGCCAATGGCAAGTTCTGCAGGAATGATGGCCAAAAGATCGAGGTGGTTATAATCCATAAATAAATATCATCGAAACAACGCCGCTGGATTAAACTAGTAGTTTAGCGAGGCTCGACCAGTCCCAGATCGACACCTATCCTACATCTGCTCTCTTTTTTTGTTGTTGAAAAATACCTCTGCTGGCTATTTTGGCTGTGTATTCTTTCCTCGATGCACCGGGCTTATCTTCTAGGGCATCAGTCCAAAGTGCAAACATGTGTAGGGTACAGACTGCAGCAACGTACAGTATAGCTAGCAGTGTCCTTTTTGTGCGCTCCATATATGCAGGCATGTGATGCTCTCGATTGCCATTAGGAATAAACCAAATCAGGAAAGCCTAGAGGAATTGAGGAAGGAGACGGGTGGTGGCTTGCCTATTAGAGCCTACCAGCTTCGGCGGAGTATTACCCTGCTGGACAAGACAACTGTACTCGCTCTGGAATCGGTCCTCGGTCGAGACTCGAGACCACTCTAGACGGAGGACGGAGCTATAGTACGAAAACAGTATATCATCTAGCCATCACAGGTCACACCCTACTGTAGATTACTGTAGCTCATAACACTATTACCGAAATGATTTTTGCGTGATGCTCCAAAATATTTTCGTGGCGGGCACAATTTTGCCCGGCCACGGAAAATATCACCGCCACGCCCAGTTTTTATTTTCCGTGGCGGGTATTTTTGCCCGGCCACGGAAAATAGATTTTGCGTGGCGGGCATCTTAAAATCGCCCGCCACACAAAATGCACTCATTTTACGTGGCGGTCACATTAGAAAGGCCCGTCACCTAAAATAAATCGAGGCCACGACTAAGCCCGGCCCGGACTTCTTATCGGGCCATATATATGGCTTCTAGGGTTTTCGGTGGGCACTCCTTTCATTCTCCACGCCGGGCCCCTCCCTCCTTCATCCTCACGATGGCGCTCCCGCCCCTCTCTCCACAACCGCCCCTCCGATCCACCACGAGACGGCGCCCCGGCCACCCCTCCCTCCTCCACCACACGACGGCGCCACCCCTCCCTCCTCAAACACGGCGGCGCCCCTCCCTTCTCCACCCAAGCGACGGATCCAACCGAGCACGGCGGCCAAGGGCGGATCCCGGCGTCTCCACGGCCGGACAAGGGCGGATCCCGGCGGATCCATGCGGGGTCGGCCTCCGCGGGCAGATCACGCGCGGGCGGCTCCCGGCGGCGGATCAACCGAGCACGGCGACGGCGTATCCGGCGGCGGCGGCTTCCGGCGGCGGTTCCAAAGACCGGCGGCGGATCGAGGTAAGGGCAACGGCGGCCGCATCGAGATCCAGCCGGGTGCGACTTCCGGCGGCGCGCGGCTTCTCGCGGGCGATTCTAGCCTCCCGGCGGCCGGATCCCGCGCGGGCACGCGGCGGCCGGGCGGTGGCGGTGGGATCCAGCGGCCGGATGACGGGTCTCCGGCGGCGGGGCACCGGAACCCTAGATGGGCTCGGCGGGCTGTCTAGGGTTTTTTATTTTTATTTTTATTTTTTGGCCGTGGCGGGCATCCTAATCCGCCCGCCACGCAAAAATCGATTAAGCGTGGCGGCAGCGTAGCCCGCCCACGGTTAATCACGCGATTAACCGTGACCTTTGGTTGGTGACGGCATACCGTGCCGCCACGCCAAAACCAAAACGACCGCCATGGAAAACGTTTTAGGTACTAGTGTAATTGGAACAAACTATTTGAACTCAATTTTAATAATTGTTAAGTATTAGTGAATCTACCTATAGAGGGACCATAGGTGGGGTTGGATTTTCCTAGAATCTAGCTCTAGAAACTTTTTTTCTCTCCTGAATCAGAATCATTTTATGGAACCATTTGGCTATAGCTCATTGGATTCTTCAAGCTAGAGATTTAGAATAAGGAGAAGAAACCAATTTTGGTTGTTTCTCTAGACTAGTAAAAAACAAGTTGGTTCCAAGTGATTCTCTCCTGAAACGTTTCTCTTTATGTAGCGCGCTTGATAACTGATATTCTAATGATTCTATATTTTATAATGGATATATTTAAAAAAATGTATGCGCAATAAATGTTGACATTCTTTCTATAAGCCTAATAAGACTTGAGATTGTTTGATTTCACATATAAGCGAGATTTCTATTTTTTGTTTTAAGACCGCGGAGAGTGACAAGTTACTTTCGATAATGCAAGTTACTAGCTCGGTGTTGCAGATGCTCTTAGTAAGATCAAGCGGACACATAAACGGAAAGTTATCAAATTTGAGCCACGCCATAATGATCCCGATCGTACCTTCATTCTGATCGAACCAATGTCCACAACCAGAATTCTTGATTTCTCATAGTGAGGTGGGGTTTCTCTTAGTGTTTTGGTATTTAAACATTAGTATAAACTTTCCCTACTAAATGGATATTTCCATGTGCTATGATTAGTGGTATTGTTTTATTGCTAACTAAAAACACTTTGGGAGAAGTCCTTTGTTTTTTAGTAGTGGTGCGTCCCCTGATTGCACATGTACTTCATGTAGGAATCCAATCTTGTATGTCTATAGAAAAAGGAAAATTACAAAGAAGTCTAAAAACTCCTTTGGAGTCCACATGCATAACGGGGCCGGTGTAATGCGCTAAGATCAATACGTTTCCTTCTCAAAAAAAAAAAAATCTCGTATGTCTATTGTTAATCCCATCACACATATGATTAATGGAGGATTACATGCGTAATTCATTTTTTCCATAGTTTGTCATCCTAGTATATTTAATAATTTATGGAAGAACGGAATATCTCATTTCAATTTGTCGGTTGTAATTGGTTAAGGAAATATAATCGTCAATATACACGGGATAATGATTAAATAAATGCATAAATTCGATTCTTTTCACCTCGGTTTCACTATACATATCTTCGAGTACTAAGGTGAGGCGAGAGAATTGTAAAATGGCTGGCGACTGGTGGCACTATGGCATCAGATCGATCGACCCACAGGGAGTACAGTTCACATGTAATAGTACGGAGTTCACACGTACTAGCACATGCGTGTGGAGGATTATTTGCACGAGACGACTAGAAGAGAATTACCACATCCCAGCTGCTTCATCCAACGATGACTCACCGATAATTTACATGTGGTGTTGGGCAGTGGCAGCATGTCCTACTCCACTTGGCACGGACCCAAGATAAGGTTGGACATTTGTACGAGCCGTGTCAGGCAGGGTCATTGTCCACAGCTTTAAAGGTCACGCGGCCAGAAAAGGGAAAAACCTTCTGACGCGTGCGTTCCTTTAAAAGGTCACCACCAGACCAGCTGCCAGTACGTGCCTGACCTTGACCTGCCTGCCGCTGCTCCTCGGAGTAAAAAGCAGCTAGCGGCAGGCAGCGGAGCAACAAGTGTGCTGCGGACCCTGGAGCCTCGCCTCCACGTTTCACGACTTACCTGCTGCCCGGCCGGCCGGGACCAGATCGATCGATAGCGCTACTACTTTGTAGTACGTGAACTGAACCTGATTGAAAAAAAACCAATGGGAAAACACCAGAAGCCCGGCGCCCGGCGAGATCGATCTCGGGCGCCCGCGGTGGTCGATCTCCCCGTGTCGCGCCGAGGGGCCACTGGCCCCGGCTAGCTCTGGACCAGCACGGCGCGGCGCGGTGCAGCTTTAATGCGCGCGCGGCTTATCGCTTCGAGGAGAGGAGGAGGAGCTGGTAGGCGGAGACCACCGAGAGTTACGGTATACCCCAGGCCAAACCGACGCATATGCCCGATTTTAGAAAGAGCCGAAAATTGTAGCCACACGACGCACGCCTGGCCGATCGATATGGTGGGCGGCGATGGCCGGCCCGGCCAGCGCGCGCGTCCCCGATCTGGCACAGCTAGCTAGCGGCGCCGTACCACGCGCGTCGTTGCACGCCCCGGCCGGATCCATCCAAACCCTAGCCAAGTTGCCAGCCAGCAGGCACGGATGAATGTCCCGGCCGTCCGTCCCGTTGCGCTCGCTTGCGCCTATATAACCGGCACCGGCCCGCTCACCTGTCTCACCATCCACCTCTCCTCGCCTGTCGCTGCATGCGGCCGTGCGGTGATCACGGCGGCCGGGCTGGCTGCACAGCTTGTCGATCGATCGGCCGGTGGACGGGCGGGCGGGCGATGATGACAGAAGAGAGTGAGCACACGGCCGGGCGGAACGGCACCGGCGGATGTGCCGTCGCGGCCGCGTGCTCACTGCTCTATCTGTCATCCACGCACTCGATCCCCCTCCCAATCTTTCCTCCGACTCGCCGCCGGCCGCCTTGCCGATCGATCGAAGCCGCAGCTAGCCGTCGTGATCACCGCGCGCGCTAGCACTATCTACTTTTGCACCGCGCTCCACGCCACCCGCCTATATCTTCTTGTTCTTGTTCGTGTCATTGTATGCCGCTACATACGTGGCCGCGTTGGTGCCCGGCGGTCGTCCGCAGAAATTTCCATTTCTGGGCGGTTCGTACGTACGGCCTGGATGCTGGATCTGAGCTTTTGGGCGCGCGCGTGTACCTCCCCAGCACAGATTCCCTCCCATTCGCTTGGTACGGACGGACAAGCGGCGGGCTGCGCGCTGCTAGCCTGCTGCGCAGTTCATCAATTCCAAGGGAGAGGGAAGGGACCTGCGCCTGCTGATGCCAGCAGCTTCTCGGGAAGGTAAATTCGTCGATGTTCATCGTCTGGAAGGTAAATTCGTCGACGTGTTGACTAGATCTGTTTCGGTAAACCTCGATTTTTTGATGAACTGTGTTACTACTGCGCGCGATGCCAGTTCTATTCCAATTCCCCTTTTACAGTACCCCATCTATCTAAGTAAATCTGCAGATTCTGGATTTCGCCATGGCAGAAGACGCTAGTGAGAGAGAGGAATTCCAAAGGAATTGAAGCACACCGGCCGCCGGTCGACACTCTCCGTTTCAGATCTCTGCTTGTCATCATCATCATCACATTATTCTCCTTTAATTTCTCCTTGTCAGGTGAGTGGTGCTTCCCCGATCCATCGTTCAGAGATTTAACAGGAGATGGACGATAGATAGATAGCGATGCAGTCTGCAGATCCCTGTTCATACTGTCCGTCCTGTGTGAGTCGGCAGCACAGGTGATGTCCCCTCCAGGCTCCAGGGAAATGTAGAGTCGCTGTCGGGACACTGTTCCATTCGTCACGTCGATTTCGTACGTACTTATCTCTTTAATGGGAGCTGCCCTACTCATCTTCAGAGTAATTTTTTTTCTTGCTGAAATTTCATTTGAATCGTTTATTAGGGATGTTTTTTTTTTTATTATATATATATATATATATATTCGTTTAAGTCGTTTTTAGTTTTTTAGAAATATAATAGCTTAGACATAGTTTGAAATGAAAATACGTACAGATGATGCAAATTAGTAAATACTAGCTTAAATACTATTTAGAAGGTAAACTGATCCATTTTATGTACAATAGATTGAATATAGATATATTCCATTCCAGATCAGTGCCATTTTTTCTAGGTTCAGTAACCTTTTGTTTTGTTTTGAAACTACATTATATATACAGGCCGGGTTACATTCTATATACTTTTATATAGCACACCACACATTATGACTTACCTGATACTCCAAGGTTGATTTGGAATAAAGGCCGTATTTCTCAGAATTAACAGTTTTTTGACCAAGAGTAACCGATGCGAGCTAGTGCGTGGCGCACATATACCCAATTACTGATTATGGGTTACCGACTTAGTTCAATTTTTTCAATATCTTTGTCTTTACTTTGAAATCTAGATTTGTTTGATTGTTTTGGGTCAACCACATGATGACGATTTTAAAAAAGAAAAAAATTAAAACTTGCATTCTAATAATGGTGATGAAGAAATTAACTCAATTCCTTCTAAGGCATATCCACGTTTGCTTTTGGTAGTAGATAACTCCTCTGTTTGTGTGTCACAAGATGAGGATAGATATATGAGAGTAATTGTTGTGATTTCTCTGTGTTATCCTTTTATTCTTTAGAAAAACTAGCATGCAATAGTTTTACCGATGAAACAACTTAGCCATATATATATATGCATGTTTGTTTTAGCTGCTCGATGGTCGGTTTGGATTGCTATAACCTTACGTGTTTCATCTGAAGATTGCAATCATATATGTATGGCTAAGTTGCAATCCAACTTTAGAAAGAGGATATATATATTACTCAATCTTGTACACGACAGCCAGTGGGGTTTCAAATTAAATTTGTTTTTGTTCAAACATATGCCTCTTAGCATAGCTTCTACATTATGATGAAGGATCTTAATTTTTCTCATGAATTTTTGGGTACTACTCCTACAAAGCATCTTGATTGACTAGAAGACGTTAATTACATGTGATGTTACTTGAATTCACTTGTAAGGTTTTTTAACATCTACTTCCCCTATTTTATTTACTAAGAGAATTTTCCAAGAGTTATCAATATTTTTTTTTTTCCCAAAACCATGAGGTTTCCAATGCAATTTACCAAAAATAATTGGAAAGAATAAATAAGACTATCTCCAACACTTTCAACAATTCACTTCTAAAATATAGAAGACAATTTTTCATCAGGAATCATATACTATGTCTAATTTATCCTAACCAATTTTATATTTTCTTTCTCGCATGTACATTTGCATGAGCAACCATTTCCTACTCTTTATTCTTTCTCATGTCCTTTCACCTTTAGATTGGTCAATGGATATGCGCGTGAGATGCATACGTCTATTTTTTCAAGTGTGGAAAAGTTTTGGGAGGTGGGTTTGGGAACTATGAAAGATTTTTTTTTTTTTCATTCTTGCTAAAAATTAAAACTAGATTGGGAGGCTTTATTGGAATCTCTTGGAGATGCTGTAATCACCAAATGTACCCTATATGTCTACAGTCAGAACTGTGTATCTAGAAAAGTAATATAATTTGAAATGGAGGTAATTGTAATATGTCTTTAAGATTTATGTGTCATTCATTTTTTGCATTGAAGCTAAAGACAACAAACTCAATCTACCACTGGATTTTAGCTAATCACCAAATGCACCATTAGTATACATGGTTGTTTTGTTGTATATTAGTCTATATCTAGACTTTAGCGGTGTAGTTTGTATGTGTGCTTTTGCCGTCAGAATAGGTCCTCGAAACAGGTCCAATGCAACATTAGCTAATATGCCAAATTTGGTGAATTAGGCAAAATGCAAATTTGCACAAGCTAGCTGCTACGGCACACAAAAGAATAAAATATTCTCATACAAACATGTGACCTATATTAGAACATGGATGTACATATATAGTGTTTATATGTATTCCCTTGTCTGTGAAATGTAGGCATCGTTATCCTTGTGTTGATGAGCCTTCGGTACCTTTTCCTTATTATATTACTTATTACTCATGATTATGCTTGCTACTCTCTTCATCCTAAATTATAAGATATTCTATTTTTTTCTAGATACATGGAGAGAGTACTTTTTTATGTGTACATATTTGAATGCAACATGGCCGTATGGAACATGTTGTTTGTGTGGTGGGGGGGAGCTAGATCTAATGAAGTATGAAGAGCTTTTGGTACATCAATAGGCGCAGGACTGTTCTACCAGTGTGTGTTTGTGCTAAGGCTTACTTGGATGTGCTCGTATCCATCTCAATCCAATATGTTGGAGTATATTGGGGTGAACTTTAAACTATTTTCTACCACAATCTGATCCACCCTCCAACACACATGGACTGAGATAGATAGAAGTGCATCCAAACAATACCTAGTATAAAGGATGATATATATAAATTAAACCCATGTGTGTTCGTAATAAAGTGAATAATGGAGACAGGAAGTCTTGAATTTTGTCACAGACTCGAAGGGAAAGGAGACCGAGACGAATGCATATCAAATTTATCTACTAGAATATAGCTCAACGGTCGTGTGCTCCGCTAGCGGGATTTCCGAAGATCAATAGCGATGGTGCCCTTTTCCAAAATACTCTGAATAGTTTCTAGGGTTTCATCACCATGGATCGTCAAGGTGATGCTGTGGTAGCTGCTGTGGGACGCCTGTAGGCAGTACCTGATGCTCTTAATTATTGCTGATCGTGTGCAAAAGTGCTACATCGACGACATATTTTTGGGAATTTCTCGGGAAGAGTTAGAAATGAATGTGTTGTCACTAAAGCAGACGCTCCTAGCATCCTCAATGGGTTCAGCTGTGTGCGGGATGCTCATCAGGGACACTAAGAGACCTTTATAGTTCTTTCATGTGCAATGACATACGGTGTCTTGAGTCTATGATTCATTTGCTCATGAGTTAGCTAGGGATAGGTATGAGTTGGGACCTGGTGAGTCTTGCTTGGACAAACCTCCTAGATTTTGTAAAAAAATTAATGTCTCGCAATATGTTAAGCCTATGATTGAAAATAACATGGCCTTAGCCGCTGTTGACACACAAAAAAATGCCTCCCCTTCTCCTTAAAAGACATTTTTGAAAGTTTGTCTCATAATGTGCTTTCTATATATACATAAGAATGGAAAACGAGCCATATACAATTACAGTGAGAAAAATAATTAACATCCAAATAAAAGCTCCCATTTGGTAGATCATGATTTTAGAAAAATTTAGAAAAAGAATCATCCCATTTGGAGTTAGCACTTGGGAGAAGAACCCTGTCACCACCATAACCATTGCAACCTGAGGGAGTGCCCATTGTGGCTAGCGAGCACGACCACCACCGTGGCCGACAAGCACCACACTCTCCCTCTGCATCGGCCTCGCCTCTAACATGGTTGGCGCTTCCCACGCGGTGCCTTACGAGGAATATGAACTTTTTTCAATTTGCCTCTTAGACATTGTTTACGATACATGTGAGCCTATGTCACAGCTAAAGCTACACTAAACACTTGGACGAAACCTATATCCATGGTGGAGCTGCTCCATAGTAAATGTGGTGGGTTTACAGAGATCTAGAGTTGTTAACGGTGTTTATCTTGTATCGTAAATTGTAGTATTTTATTTAATTTATATAACTTTACTTATACTTCATATTGTTTGCTTTTTACAAAGTGAGAATTACATTCTTGTGTTTCATGGATCAAACAGGCCTAAATAACAACTCTTTGAAGACCTAGTTCAATAAATGTGAGGAGTGGAAATTATGTTTACAATTTTTACGAGAAAATTTAGAAAGTATCTGTAAAAGTAGTGAAAGACAAATAATAATTTCTATTGTTAACACAACCCCCTCATTGTTTCGTCCCCTTCACCTTCGCCAATAGCAAATCGCCAAATTTTCCCACACCATGCTCTTTTTAACTCGAGCCAAACCCCTACCGTTGAAGCTGGCTTTTTGTGGTCTCTGATTTTTGGCTTTTGTGGAAGCTAGCTTTTCACACAAAGCTGTAGGTGTGTTTTTCTTTTGAACCTAGCTGCAGCGGTGTTGGAGGGCTTTTGGGTAGCTTTTGACTTCTAAGATGTACTCCGTAGAAGCTACCCCGAAAGCTAGCCAAACTGAAGGCACCCTAACTTTGACCGAATATGTAGTAACTACTACTAATATTTTTGACTTCAACTATTATGACTTAATTTAATTGTAGTTATATTGGATTGTAAATATTAATATTCTTATATAATATTAATGTAATTTCACTTCTTTGACTCCTTAAAAAGTGAGAATTATATTTTTTTGGTGGCAGAGGGTGTTAGCTTCATGAATGGAACAAGTCCCCAGTTGATATCGGTGGGAATATGTCCCCAATTTTAAGGGAAATTTCATAATGTCTTAGGGGTGTTTGGCACTTCTTCGCTCTAGTTTTTACAGCTCCGTTCCACTAACTCCACCATGGAGAGCTCCACCGTGGAGTTCATAGAGCATGTGGTACTGTTTGACACACAATCTAACTCCAGCTCTAGTAATGGTTGTTTTCATGTATATGGTCTATCATGCCCTTGATTTATGTTTGCTCCACCGTGGAGTTGAGCAAGTGGTACTGTTCACAGTCTAACTCCAACTCCTGGAATGGTTGTTTCCTGTATATGGTCTATTAGAGCACTCACAATGCAGACTCTACCATGGTTTCTATCCTCATTTATTACCCATCTATTTATTGCTTTTTGCTGATATGGCGCTATATTTATTGAAGAGAGAGAGGAAAAACACAAGAAACCAAGTCTAACTAAGAAACCAGGTCTTCACGTAAACCAAGACAATTTGTGAGAGTGACAAGTGGAAGATAGTTTCTAGCATTGTGAGTGCCCTTATGCCCTTGATTTATGTTTGTTTATTAAATAGTACTTAGCGCATGCATGAGATTTCAAGCGTTTTTTTTTTTTTTCGCTACCCTTTTATTTTATTTGTTGAAAGTAAAGAATTGAATAATTTTAAAAAGGACATGGATGTTGACTGTAGGATACCACTCAAGGCCTTGAAGGCCGAGCACCCCAATCTCCCACAAGGGGCCAAGCCGCAACCATCGAATGTACAGCGGAGGAGTCGACGAGTAATTAATGAGTGGCTAAGGTGGTGATTACCCCTCAACTCCATGTGGGGTACATCATTCTAAGTAAGTAAGGGGTGTTTGAAGTGGAGAAGCCAGAACCACTACTAGATAGGGGGCATAAATCTTGTGATAAGTCCTAAAAGATTCATATTGAACTTCAATCGAACTTCTCTTGACCCAACGATATTGCGTTGATCTAGTTTCCATCGGAGCCACAAGGGACTGTTTTAAACCGATTCGTTTCTGTCTATAAGCTCCCAGTGCATCATAGGAACTAGAAAAAATGGGGTTCTTTATCTTTTGGATACTTATTATAATAATTGTTATTATTGTAGGTTTTTTTATTTGGAGAGTTTCAGCAACTATTATATCTATTTGCACAAATACCTCGACGGTTTCCAATCGTTAATACATAAAGTCCGATAAGCATGTAATGGGTTGGCACGCAAATAGGATCTCCAATAGCGAGAGACGGGGAGATTCATATGAGAAAACATAAGTAAACGGGCTTCCTTTGAGCTTCCAAGGATAAAGGTAGGCGAACAACCATTTGATCCCCATCAAAGTCTAGTAGGGTGTCTTCCTCTTATAGATATGAAAAAATAATCTAAAATAATGATGAAAATCTATTGCTATAAGTGATTTTTTGAATTTTTGTGGGTGTGTGGGCACCCACGGCCATTAATGTGGCTCCGCCCTTGGGTGTTTGGGACGATTTAGCTCCATGCACTCGATTCGGGAAAAAGTGTGAAGTTGTGAACAAACTCTAGGTTTTTGTGAAGTCGCTCCCACGGTAAAAAATGTGCGGAGCAAAGTTCATGGAGCCTTAGGGCCTGCTTTGGGATGGCTCCAACTTCAGGAATTTCATGCTCTACTCCAAAACTACATGTGGAGTTGACTCCACTCCAAAACTCCAAATTCGAATTGGGGTGTTCGACTACCAGCTCGATTCTCTTGTGTGAGTCCCACCTGTCACTCTCAATTTTCTTCTTCTTCGCCACCGGTTCACGCTCCCTACTCCATTCCATTGCGATGGCGACCGGCCAGTGGGAGACGCGAGCTCCGCGGGGGGCTCCCAACTCCATCTTGACAGCCCCGCGGCGGCTCTACGCCGCCCCTAGACGGCTCGAGATCCCTACACCGGCATTCCGCCGCTGCTAGACAGCCCCATGGCAGCCCTGTGTCGGCCTCGAGCCGCCCCTTCGATGGTCATGTCGCGGGAGGAGGAGGGCGGCGCGAGAGGGCGCCGCGGTGGTAGGAGGGCGCCAGGGAGGGACGTTAGGGTGGGCGGTGGCGAGTCGTGGATTGGGACGGCCCCACGCCGCCCCGTCCCCCCGGTGCTCGTTTGTGTGCCCCATGGATGGCTGCGCCGCCGGTCGCCCGGATGGCTCCCGCCGTCCCCGGGGCACGAGGGCACTCACGGTCGGAGGGGAGGCGCGGGCGTAGCGATGTTTCGACTGGGAAGAAGTCATGCAAGGGAGGAAGGGGAGTCGCACGTGGGAGGAAACATAACACATCGAATCACTATTTTCCACTTATCGATGGCAGTGGTGTGTAATTACCCACCAACTTCATGTGTACTTTCATATTGACCGGTTCGGAGCATCAAAGGAGGTTCTCCAAAACTACAGGTCTATTTGTACTACAGCTCCGAGTTTATAGGGTGCTCCATGGAGTTGTGAGTTGGGGTGTTTTAGCTAGCTCTAGTCAACTTTACCCTTGAGTTGGCTCTCGAGCCAACCCAAACACGCCCTTAGTTTTGGTAAAAAACTCATGAAAGCCTGATATAATATATTTTGGGGCTTGAGCGTTTCTACCCCTACTTTCATGTCGGTTTGTGATTTTGCCCTCACTTTTTTTAACTTTGTGATTTTTACCTGTTTTTCAAATGAAGGGAGACTTTACCCCTGCTCTGTTAAGTCCCTCAAATAGTGTTAACTTTTGTGTAAAAAGACAATTTTGCCCATGTATCCTTGCTTCGCTTCCCTCTCTACCTTCAATGACATGTGGGACCTAGTAGTCGTCCTCCTTCAACCTCCAAATTGTCTTCATCCTTCAATGTCCCTCCGGCAGGCCCGCGAACTCGCCGGCGGATGGGAGCAGAAGCGTCGCGAACTCGCCGATCGGATGGAGTAGAGGCGTGTGCGTGCCGCCGCCACTGTGCCCACCGTGGCCAAGCTCGACGGTGGGTGCTTTCGATTGGGGCCGAGGAGAGGGTCCCGACCACCGGTGGTGGCGCCCGCAACTCGGGGCGGCGGCGCGGTGTGGCCCAACGCGCGTCCTTTCGATGTCCCGGCCGACGCTCGCCGCCGTCACCGAGGAGGTTCGCGCCCACTACCCGCCGATGAGCCGCCCCCGCGATGGCCGGCCGCCGCCCTTGCCTAGACGCTGGGAGGGGATGGAGGCAGGCGCGCAGGGGAGAGGAGAAGGAAGGGCCGGCGCTCCTGCCCGGAACCCCGGCCGCGAGGTCGAGGGGGGCGCTGGGCCGGTCCACGATCGCGTTTGGGAAAAAAAAAACGAGCCGCAGAGAAACAGTAAGGGCATGAGTGTCTTTTTCCCCAGTTATTTATTTATTTATTCTTGGTCTTATTGCGGACGGTGTTAAATGGAGGTCAAACGGGAGCTTCGTTTTATAAAAAAACTTAGAGGCAAAAACATAAAATTAAAAAAGTAGAGGTAAAAGGGAAACACTAAAACCCCTATATTTTTTTAATGCCTATTTCTAACACCTCCCCCTTTCCTTCCTTCCGCCTTCGCCAAATCGCAAATCGCCAAAATTCCCCACGCCTGGAGCCAAACCCCTCGACCGGTGAACGCAGAGTTCGACCTAGCACGCGCGGCCGCCGCCGCCGCCGCAGCCCCCATGGCGTCCCTTTTCAAGGTACGGATCCCCGAAACCCTAATTCCCCGAGCATTCTGCCCTCCCCGCCCCGCCATGGTGACGCGGCTTCTCCTGCTGCCTCTAGGACCCGAGCAAGCTTTCGGCGTACAGGGACCGTCGATTCAAGGGGACGCAGGAGGAGTATGAGGCGGCGCTGCTCGCGTCGACAACGCTGTACATTGGGAATATGTCCTTCTACACAACGGAGGAGCAGGCCTACGAGCTCTTCTCCCGCGCCGGCGAGATCAAGAGGATCATCATGGGGCTCGACAAGAACACCAAGACCCCTTGCGGTTTCTGCTTCGTGCTGTGCGGGCCTCTTTCTCCTAACTTGATACGTCGCGTTACGTTTCCTGTTTGTTCTTGTGCTGGGTGATTTTGGATTAGGTGCTGTAGTTTCTTTCAATTTACAGGAGCATAGCCCTCGGCCTAGTTTAATTAGAAGGGAAGATTGCCCCGATTGTTCTGTTGGAGTGTAGTTTGATGCAATTGGACGCTGAGTAGATGGATTTCCATCCTATTTATGTACTGATTTGGTTCTTCAGTAGTGTGGTAGTGCTGTTCACCTGCTAGTTGCAACTGGACATTGCTTCATGAAATTTTATTGCTGCCAGGAACATGTGACATGCGTAGAACAGGAATAGAGAACTGTGCTATCTCAGCGTGTACTACATTCCATAGGATACTGCAATAGATTGGATGGAGACCAAGTGCTGATCTCAGGGTGTCGGTAAATAGCGGGTACTTGGTTCTCGGTGAAAAATTCAGTATATATGGGTTTATCTCTTATCTTGCCGCTCACCCCCTAAACAATTATCTTCAAGTGCTGCTATGGCCATTGTTGACTTGTGCACTCTCTAGTTAGGGTGCGGTTTAATTTCTCAATTTTTATGGGCACTGCGATTTAGTAACATATAATGTTCCAGACTTGATTTCAGTGTCCATTTGGGAATTTGTATATGTATAAGCTTGTACCACAGCTGTTTTCTATGCTTGGTTGTGAGCCCCTTCCCAGAAGACTGGGATGTGAGTTCATGGGCACTGATGTTTAGGTACACATGTTCCAATATAAGTGTAAATTTTCCTTGGGATTTATTATTGGGTTGTTGCAATTGTGTTTGATTCCGTATTTATAGAATGAGAGATTAAGGGTTACAATGAGGAATATGATTGTTATTTATATGCTGAAGTTTTGCTAAACTGGTAAAACTACACGGTTAGCCTTTTTTCCCCTCTGCTTGAAAAGTTCATGTGTGTCATTCTAATTCATAGGATGAGAATCATGGATTTTTTTTAATTTGTAACTGGAGCATTGTTTAGAATTTAGATATGCAAACTATATTGTTGGGTGCAGTGCCTTGTTCTGCATGAACTAACTATTCTGTTAGGACTTAATCTGGTTTGACTGGTAGTATCTGTTGCTTTAATGGCCATGCTTACGCCTATGCAATTTGATCCTCTTTTTCCAGGTTCTACTCTAGGGAGGATGCTGAAGATGCTGTCAAATACATTAGTGGAACGATGCTTGATGATCGCCCAATCCGTGTTGATTTTGATTGGGGCTTTGAAGAAGGCAGGCAATGGGGCCGTGGGCGAAGTGGTGGACAAGTAATGCCTCGATCTTATTCTAACAAATATACATGGGTCTCTACACGCTTTATGCTTAAATATTGTTTGTTTCTTTTATAGGTCAGAGATGAGTACCGTACAGATTATGACCCTGATATCCTTTGATGCTATTCTATTACAGTTTTACTCCATTCTGATTTGATGCTATAGAAAATAGGAAGCCATAAGATGTTTCCATAAATGATCCAACTCCTGATGTCAACTTAAAATTTAGCTATAAAATTACATGTTTCTCTGTGCCAGTCTTTTACTGGTGCAATTTTTATTATGGTGTACTTTTTTGCATTTTCCCTTTGTTGACAACTGCTGTCAGCAGTTCCCAAGTTTCCTTAATGAATCAAACTAAGAGGTGGTTATGGTAAGATGGTTCAGAGGGAACTAGAAGCACAAAGAGAATTAGTTGACTATGGTGGATCTTTCCAACCAAATGCACCACCTCCCTGTAAGTTTGATGTTATTTGGATTATGTTCTTTTGAGAACGAATTTCCATGAATTCACATTTGTTTTGTGACGCCTATGATTTTGGTCTTTGATTGAGTTATTAGGGGTTTGTATAGTAATAACAACTTTCAGTATTCAACATCTAATTTTTGCTGTAATATCTGAAACAATTTTACCCTTTTTCCCCAGTTCTGTTAGACTGTTACTCCTCTTATCTCTGCATAGCATTCTTTACACAGTCCAATCTCTCTTTTACCCTAGCAGCAATCACTAGGTGGCCACCCATTTTACTCCTCTTTTAGTTGACTTTACTTTTGTTATGTTGTGAACTTGCATAAGCGTGTTTCACTTCTTGCTGTCAGGACTATGATTGTGATGATTGAGTTCTTTGCAGCATATTTTGCAATAGTTTTGATCATTAGTTGGCCAGTCGTAGTCATTTTAAAATGTTCCCATATATTCTTATCTTCAGATATGCTTAAACCTGACCATGTAAGGGATATAAATTTGTTATCTTCTTTTAATGTGCAGATGAGAGAAGTGAGCGGAAGAGAGGATATGGAGATTCTCGTAGGAATGACAGAGCAGGTAACACATGTCAAAATTGTTCTTTTGTGTGTGTGTGTGTGTGTTTGTGTTTTTTTTGCCCACTAACACGATATGAGTCTCCAGATTACCAGCGGAAACGCTACCGGAATGATGACCGGTCGGCACCAGAGGAGTCCAATAGAGCACCTGACTCTGATCCAGCGGTATTAGCAATGTTCCTTGTTATGCCAAGGCCCTTTATCATGCCTTTGTGGACCGCGTGTATTCATAAAACATCCGACATTTCATTTACAGGAGAAGAATCCTAGATTCCGTGAGAAAGGTGATTCTGATGAAGAAGAGGATGACTACGACAAGAGACGCCGTCGCTAAAGCTGTGAGAAACAAGTTGTTGCTACATGCAGTGGTTCTGGTGTCCAGTCGCTGCAGAACAGTCCACTAGCAGCAGAGTATCCGGATTTCGCCCTGTTAGTCGGCCGTTCCTTCTTTTTCCTATCATCTGTTAGTCTGAATGTGCGTCGGTTTTACATGTGGTTCAAGTGGGGGTACTGTACTAACAGATACATTGAGCCTTATTCTGTATGTTGCTGATGAAGACTATACTGAGACCAATGCATATATTGATTCTAATTTGTTATTACCGAACCCTAACTTCAATTTTTCCTGTCTGTTGCCCCCAACAACTCTAGTGGCCTTATGCCCTATGCTTGTGTGCATTGGTTATGCGATCCGTTTGGCTCTGTCGGTTGCCGGTGGCGCGCGAGCACCTGATGGTTGTCGCCGGTTTACAGCCGATCGCTTGCACAGTAACGTCAGGAGCCGCCGGGTCCGGTGTCGTAAAGGTTTGTCTGCACAAATCTACGGACCGCAGCATAGAGCATACTCCTGCTTTTTGTCAACTCCTAAACTATGGGGAAAAAAAAGAGGCAATATCCAAGAGTACTTCATATTGGCATGCAGAACTGAAGAAGACATGCACAATGATCCTAAATATAGTACAACCTAAATATAGTACAAGGCTTAACCGAACAGGGATTCAATGGTAGTTTGGCAAAAGGAGTACTGTTGTACATCTACTGTCTGTGCTCCAATTTTTTTTTTTTTTTTTTTTTTTTTTTGAAGTACAGATTGACATTTCGATTAGGCACAAGTCATTTTAAAGATGATTAGAGTATCTACAAATTATTTTGTCAAGAAAAGAGTATTTACAAATTACGTCCAAATAATTTATGCCAAATGTAAAGAGATATATGGCCCAATAGTCGCCCTCCGGTGCAGTATCTCAGCCGTAAATAAACTAGTCCTAGTTTTCTCTTCTGAAAAAGCCCTAGTTAATCATCGCAACAAGAAGAAGGCGGGAGGCCGTGACTTCCTGGCTACGATTACGTACTGCCACGGTGCTACTCAACAAGAAGAAGGCGGGAGGCCGTGACTTCCTGGCTACGATTACGTACTGCCACGGTGCTACTCGTACTCCGACTCCGAGTCGTCGCAATAATCGTCCTCGTCCCAGTAGTAGTCCTGGTCGTCCGGCGGTACCGGCGCCCGGCAGCAGGGGCACGTCCGGTTCACGGCCGTCCAGCGGTCCAGGCACTTGCGGTGGAACGTGTGGGCGCACGGCAGGTCCACGGACGTGGCTCCGCCGACCAGGTACTCCTTGTAGCAAATGGCGCACTCTCCGACGACGGCGCCGGGCGGCACCTCCTCGTCCTCGTCCTCGTCCTCGTCCTCGTACTCGTCCACGACGATGCTCCCGGGCGCGCCGGCCTCCACGGTGATCGCCACGGCCTTGTAGAAGGAGTTGGTGGCGTGGCAGGCGGACAGCTTGAAGAAGTCCTCCACGCTGGGCACGCACTCCCGTGGCAGCCCCGCGGCCGCGACCATCGCCTCCACGCGCTCGAGCTGTCTGAACAGGATGAAGTCGCCGCTGTTGCACGTGAAAGTGACGGCTGATGCCGGTGCCGGGGCGTCGGCCTCGCTCCGCTGCTGCCGCGGCAGGTTCTTGAGGAAGTCGATGGTGATCGGCGGCATGCGATCCTTGCTCGGAGTGCGGTCGATGACGGTGTTGAGGCGGAGCGCCACGCCGGGGGCACGGCAGCGCGGTGAGCCCGATGCTTAAGCAGGAGCTCCCGCCCGGGCCTTCGCCGTAGGTGTAGTGAAGAGCCATGGTTGGCGAGCCTGAGCTACGTGCACCCGATCGATTCGGGGTTTGAAACGATTAAGGCCATACGCTCTCTGTCTTTTTATAGGCCATAGATCGTTACCGAATCTAATTGGAACCCTATAAGTAACCACGGTGGAGCAGTCGAGTAAAAGATGTTAGTGTCAGAGTCGAAGTCCTAACCAGGTGCGGCGAGTTATCACCTAAGCGTCTCAGTACGAGTTTGTGTAGCTTAAGGACTCCAAACTCCAATCCGTCAGCAGCCAGGGAGGTGCTGGTTAAAGCAAATATGCAATCGGTTCCAACGTATCCCATGTCTTGCTTCAAGCTTAGCCCGGTGGTTTGTCAGAAGATGACACAAGCAGTAACAAACTACTGGTGGGGTAGTGGCCTCGATAACCATAAGATTCATTGGATCCGCTGGGAGAAACTCACCAGATCAAAGGAAGATGGTGGGATGGGGTTCAGAGACTTTACACTCTTCAATAAGGCAATGTTGGGGAAGCAAGGTTGGAGATTGATCAAGAGACCGGACTCGCTGTGTGCTTGAAGGGGAAGTACTACCCTAACTCTGATTTCCTTTCGGCATCCAAAAAGAGGCGGAGTTCGGCTACGTGGAAGGCGATCCTCCATGGCCGGGATATCTTAACACGTGGTCTTATTAAACGTGTCGGGCCAGGGAGACATAGATGTTTGGAATGAAAATTGGATCCCGGTACTTTCGTTCACTTAAGCCGTTGGTGCGCCGGGCCTTCGACTTCGGTGGAAGTAGTTTCTGACTTGTTCATACCTGGTACAAGAAGTTGGGATGAGGCACTAGTGAAGAGCTCTTTCATGGCATTAGAGGCTAAGGAGATCCGAAAAATAAAAACCAGTGCCCGAAAGCAACGGAGGATGTTCTAGCCGGGCTTTTGAGAAGCATGGATTCTATACGGTGCTTCGGCTTACCGGTTGTTGAAGCAGGAGCAGCAGGAGTCAGCTATGGCAGGCTCGGGAGGCGCCCGCGTCGACTCTGCAGCGCCATGGACGGTACTGTGGAAGATGGACGCCCCGCCCAAGGTTAGGGTTTTTTCGGTGGCGAAGCCGTGCATGGTTCCCGCCATCACGGGCGGAGCTGAGGCGACGCCATGTGGAGCGGAATCTCATTGTGAAGTGTGCGGTGATCCACAAGAGAGCCTGTACCACATCTTCTTTGCATGCCCGATGGCGAGACATTTCTGGGAGGAGGTTAAGATGAGTACAGGTATCAAACTTCCCTGTGCCGCATCCTTGTTCCCGGGCAAAGTGGATGTGCTGAAACCTTATATCTGTCCACCGGGATTGCGCGTGGGTGATCTCGTGGCTCTCGGGCGCCTGACCGACGCAACGGGCGGCGACATGGCCGGAAAACCTGGGAGCTGGGGCTGCGGCACGCTATGTTTCAAGGCTGATGGAAGAGCTCATGGCGCCCGACCACAGCGGCAGCGGGCCACTCCACCTGCCCGGGCGCGCTGGGAGAAGCCAGAAGAGGGGTGGGTGAAGGTAAACACTGATGCCGGCTATGATGTCAGCTCCGGTGTTGGCCGTTCCGGGGTGGTCATTCGAAACCATACTGGAGATGTCTTGGGGCGCGGCCGCGAGATGGCATGACGATGTGGAGTCAGCCTTGTCACCTGAAGCATTGGCGGCGCGGGAAGGTCTCGAAGCGGGCGACGGAGCTGGGATTTGACAAGGTAATTCTTGAAGTTGATTGTCAAAGTTTGGTCCGTATGCTACAAGACCCGGAGCGGATGCTTTCAGTCAATTGGGAACTTGTGTCTTGATATCATAGAGCTGGGGAATTCGTTTTTGAATTTTCGTGTGCGTTGGGTTAGTAGAGATGCAAATTCAGTAGCACATATGTGTGCTTCTATGATTACTTTCGTAGTTAAATGACGTTGTTTTGGATTGATGTAATTCGACTGGCTAGTCGAACTAGCAGCCGTAGATTGTATTCCTTCATCTCATGAATGAAAGCTCTATGATACCCTCAAAAAAAAAAAAAAAAAAAAAAAAAAAAAACTCCAATCCGTCGCCAGGTCGATTGAACTCCTCCGATGGAGAAATCGGCTATTTTGCCGCGCAAGAACGGGTTTCGCTAGAATGCCATTAAGTTTTTGGGCCGCTCGTTGCCCTTCTCAAGCGTTGCAGTCCGCTAAAATGTCTGCGGACCAAATCAAGTGTTTATTTCTGTTTTTATACCCTTTTTTTTTTTGTTTTCACGGTGACGACTAAGCTTATCCCGAGCTGAGCCCTCGCTCGTCCGCGCCGGGTCCGCGGCCGGGCGCCGCCGCCGACCCCGCCCCTCCCGCCAGCCCCGGCCGCCGAAGCTCGTCGGGTCCGCGCCAAGGTGCCTCCACCGCCCAGAAGGACCGCGCGCCCGTCCCGGCGTTTACGCCAGCCCCAGCCCCGGCCCACTTCTCGTCGCCATGGCTTCCCGATGAAGGCATCCTCCCCGCGCGGGAGATGTACACCAGCCCAGGCCCTAGCCCGGCCGCGCGCCCGCGTTTCGGTCGGCGGCGGCGTTGGCAGCCGCTGACGCGGACGGGGCAGCTTGAGGACGGAGCGAGGAGCGCGGCGAGTGGAACAGGTTGCATCCCTGAATCCTCCCGCCACCGTGAAAAACAAAGAAGAAAGGTAGAAGGGCAAAACGGGAAAAAATGAAAGCCTAAACACCTGATTTGATCCACAGGGTATTTAGTGGAGTGCGATGCTTGAGAAGGCAAACGAAATAAACCCAAAAACTTAATGGCTTTGTAGAATAAACCCTGTTATTGGGGCCGGCAAAATAGCCAATTTCTCCCTCCAGTGGCTAGGCCTAGTTTTAGTCGCCTCACGCTGGTCCGAATCTGACCGTGTAGCGCCCCCGTCCGATCCACACGTCGCACGGACGCCCGCGGTCTTCTGAGCGCATAGTCGCATGTAAAGCATCGTCAACGAACTTGATCTTCACCACCTCTACCAAAGGTCGTCTTTGACATTGTCACCACCTCTACCAAAGGTCGTCTTTGACATTGTCCATCGGCCGAGCCACTACCGTTACGCTTTATGACTCCAATTATTCACACATCTTATATTATTATATTAGGGCCTGTTTAATTCTCTCTCTCTGTTTTTTTTTTTTTTTTTTTTTTTTTTTGCCAAAAGTTTTAGCATTTCGGTCCATATTTTGGCAAATGCATCTAAACATTATGACAAAAAATTCCATTTTACCAAAAGATCTCCCTATGGCAAAAATGTATCTAAACACCACTATACAAAAACTTTTTTGCAGCAACAACTTTTGGCACCCCAAAAGCAATTAAACACACCCTTAATAACTCCAATCCAAATGGAAAAGGAACACAAAATAAAATGTTATAGATCTTGTCTAGAACTACAGTTTTCAAATAAAATTTGACATTTCTAAGATGATAGAGCCTTTGCGCTTTTAATATTTGTTGAAACTTTCTATCAAATTTTAAGCATCTTGAGAAATTTAAATGAAAAACTCAACTATAAAGTTATAGATGACATTTATTATTAGCTAAAATTTTAGTGCATGCTTCATGCATAGGGCTAGTCATTAGACAGCTACTCCCTCCATTCCAAATTATAAGTCGCTTTGACTTTTGTCAACGTGGCACACCTTACCGCCACAATGCATATGAGACAGTGATTTTGTCACTTCATATTACCTGACAAGGCTTAAAGATTTAGATCCGTTTGTTAAAGACCTTCAACGGCCTCCCTTGTGTACACTGGCGCTAGAGGTTGAACACTGAGTCATAGATATGCAGTGAGATTTCTCAGACTCAGATAAGAACATTTGCAGTTTGTAGAAACGAGAAACCTCACAAGTTTTGACTGAAAAGTCATAATTTGCCCAGCAACAACCAAGCGCTCCATGTTGCATATTTGCCTAGGGTACAAGATGGTCTCATACCCGAAAAGCTGCAAATGAAGTCTACAACCATACTGCTTGCCCAGGGTACAAGATGGTCTCATACTTCATACTCAAGAATAGAGGTTGCCAAACTACTTTGATATAAGGTACGAAACTACAGCACAACAATCATGTACCAAATTTTTGAAAGAATATTTATTCAATGCCACTAGGGCACATGTAAGAAACTATCAGCTGCACTAAGCAATTAGGAGATGACCTTGGCACGAGTGGTTGGGTCTTCCTTGTGTTCGACCCACATCATGAAAACATAACCAAGGCACCACAGCAGCACATACTGAAGTGGAACCCAGCACAGAAGTGCGGCGAGGCTAAGCATACCCCAACATACTGCGGGTCTTTGATATAGCCAAAGGGAAACTCTGTCACCCATGGGATCGTCTTCCGAATCGAACGCCATAGTAGGTACCAGACTCACCAAGCAGCTGGTACACCCTGAAGAAACAAAGGTTTCAGGAACAAAAGCAATGAACTGTGCATCCTTCTTAACATTGAATAAAGTGTAGGCTCTTTAGTCTTTACAGCTAGGTAAAATTTTAGTTGCAACTCTAACAAGACATGAGTGCTATGAAACACAATATGGTGACCAATTTCAGAGATCAGACATAGGCTGTGAACAGCACATATAAACCAGAATACAATTTTAAGAGAAAGGATGCACTATGAAGTATGAACCCCCTCAAGTCCTTACAAATCACAATACAGTAATGACAAGATTTTCTGCTGTGTGTTTATCATTTTTCTAAATAATCGTGCCACTGAAATTAAGTTTCACCTTTGTTACCCTTAGCCAGCCATCTAACTCTACTAGTTCCGTGACCACAACAGCCGTACCCATGCAGCAATGTAAGGATAACATCTACTGGAGGCACGATCTTTGGTGCTATCCACCTCTGACTTAATCCAGCTTGCATGCGTTCAATACAGAAGAGTAATGATTTCATCTTTGTTCTATAATTTTTTTTTCTATTTTACTAAATCAGCAGTGGCAATGGACTAAACTTAAGGCCAGGGATTTTCATATGCACAGAAGCCCCCCGCCCACCAATCGATGGATTCACTTGATGTTATGCATACCCCACTAAATACATACACCTTACTTCGTGAGGAGTTGTGCCAGTGTTTATAAAAATTGTTAATGAATTGAAGAACCCTATCTTGCAGTGTGACCAGTCAACTGTCTCGTAGCACAATTATAAAGCAGTTTTAAGGCATTTCAACATTCAACAGAGCCAAAAAATTTTATGGCAAGGGCCTACCAACGAAGATAGCCAAACAATAGTTCAATGGAATTCCTCCTATGCCACCAAATGAACCTTAAATCCATGATATACAATTGTCTGTGACTTTGGAGTGCCCCATATGTCATGACACTGTGATGGCATATCAGGGATTGAGATTCAATACACTATCATGGCCAATCTGAAACATAGAGAACATATAATGGCTGCTACTGATAGCAGCATATACACACTGGAACACAAACAAACTTCAAAGCTTCGATGACTTGACTATGAACTCCTTCACTATAGTACTATGTCCATGTAGTGTTGAAGTATTACAATATTGATAAAATGGAAGAGAAAATGGAATGCATATGACGATGGAAGGGCGGGCCTGGTGCAAGTGGTAGTGCTCTACCGCTTGTAACCGGAAGGTCCCGGGTTCGAGCCCCAGCCTCCGCATATTGCACATGGTGCGGGTAAGGCTTGGCGCTAAAATACCCTTCCCCACACTCTGCACAGTGCGGGAGCCTACGGCACTGGGTACGCCCCCTGGAATGCATATGACGATATCAGGATCTTCTTTGTACTAGTTCACATGGCAAGATTTTCTGATACTCTTGTTTATCATTATTCAACTAGTGTTATGGCAGGAATTCTGTTGCACCTTTGAAACCACTAGCCAGCTGCCAGCCATCTAGCTCTACTCACTATGAGTGCACACTCTTTGGTACTATCCACCTCTCTCCTTCGTTCACCTCAGCACTACCATCATTTTCCATTTTACTAAATCAACAATCACAACTGAAACATCGGGCAAGGATTTCGACACCAATGGAATAAGCAAGCAATGAATTTACTTAATGTTACACATACGGTACACCACAGTAACTCCACTCACATCTTACACTATGACGACAGCTATGGGTAACCAGTGTTAAGATTGGGCAGCATTAACCTCCTTGTTTTAAAAAGAAACAAATAGGTTATCCATATGTGATAAAAAAAAATCAAATTTGTTATCATCTGTTACAACAGTGAGTTGAGCCCCAAGCCTTACAGCATGATCATATCAGCATTTTCAAGGTTCATCAACAATTTAACAGAGACAAAATTTAGAATAGAAATCTATCAGTGAAGATAGCACCATGATGCAAACCTATGAAGACAAGGAAAATTCCAAGAGATGGTGTTCCATTAATCTACCGTGTGCCTAAACACATGAGTGTTAAAATGGTAATTGTTTGCCTGATTCACTTCCGTAACCATTTCTTTGTACCTTGTTTCGAATACCAGTATTTAATCACCTGAAGCAATTCGGCAGCACTAAATGGAAAAAGAGAAATTAAGACTTGCACAAGATCCAACTGAAGCAATAGGTTATACCTTCAAATTCCAAACCAGTGACCTCCAATTCCTACAGCTAAGAACCGTTGAATAGAATACACTTAGTTTGATTCACCTAAGATGAACAGCAGCGTCAGGCTTGGCATGCATCTGTTTCTTTAGGTACTGGAGAGCCTAGACATATCTTCGGCTATCTATTATTCTGTAGCTCGATGCATTCAAGGCAGACAACAATACAAGAGATTCTTAATCACATGCGCCTTTGCACCAACAGAAACAGTTGCAAGCTGTAGAGGTTATAAAATCCTGAAGTGGATCATGTACGGAACCTCGCTAACTGGGAGAACTGACAGGAAAAAGGACGAACCGATTACTCACTTGAAGTTGAGGTACTGGCCGACGGCGAGGAGGACGGGGCAGTAGAGCGGCGGGGGCCAGGAGAATGAAGCGACGGAGGCGAGCGCGAGGAGCTGGAGCGCCTTGAGGGCGTGCGAGATCTGCGCCATCCGCCGGCACGGGTCGGCGCCGCGGCCGCACAAGTCCACCCACCGCTGCGGGTGGGTCCATAGCGCGTAGTAGAACGGGAACGGCAGCAGCACGCCCACGGCCGCGGCGGCGGCCGCCACGGAGACCATTTCCCGGTGGCGCAGCAAACGGGGGTCGTCGTGCTCGAGTGTTCGCCGCAACGGTTTTGCAGTGAAGTCAGCCAGCACTGAAGGTTGATCTCATCACCGAAATGCCTGAATGTGCTGTTATAATAAAGATGGTTGGCCCGATGAAGAACATGCATTAGTTTCTAGCTGTTTGAAACATGTTGAACCAGGCAATTCTATTGTAACTAATAATAGACAAAGTCCCTTATGAATGTAAGACTGTTTTCCAGAGTAGATGTACCATGCTTTTGTTGTTGTATGAATTGTTACAGCTCTGAGGGTTTGAAGAAGTGGATCTTGGCCTATTATTCTTCAGCTGTGCTATGTGATTTCTATGCTTGTACTTGCAAAAAAAAAAAAAACCCCCTTTCAGTTTTGACTATGAAAATCGAAGAACTATATTTCAGACAAGATAGATGAACATGCTTGGAGGAAGAAACTTTTCGGCAGTGAGTTAATATGATGACAGATGTAATCAATGTGCACAAGTCAAGAAGCACTACAGAGCACTTGAATATATTCAGGTGGGGAGCGCCTCCCCCGGTGAAAATTCAAAAAAAAGAAGCACTACAGATGCAAATTCAACCACCGACCAGATCACATTGTCCAAAACAAAAAAAAGACCAGATCAGGGAAGAGGGAACACAATGAACGTGAACTACCAAGCAAGCATAGAAAGGGAACATCCATGGGCAACTCTTGTTCATCACACAGTACACTGATACGTTGTCAAAACAGAGGCACCGGTATCAGCATCTAGAAGACTTACCATGTCTCAGGCACTACAGCAAACTACTGGTAGCAAAGTTTAATTCTACACATCAGATTCACCCATCCATCCACCATCTAACGAGCAATGTACATTGGAACCCATTTAACCTCTGGAAGCAGTTCACAAAAGGAAGTCACCCGTGATTGTAGCAAGGAGCTAGAACTGGCGGTCAGCGTCCAAGGCAGGAACATGGAACTTACTTCCACCAAAAGAGGATGAAATTCTACTTAGGTATCACCTACAACTACGCACAGAGCTACTCATTATCTAAAACAACCTTCGTCTACTTCTCTAATGCTTGCAGTTCTCACAATAGTGATTTTTCGCATCCATTGGTGCAGCACAAAAGTAACAGAAGACCTGTTTGCACCTTCAAAAACATAACAAAAAAAATGTTAGCTAGATAATGGAGATCAGATGAATATCAACAACCAAAATTCAATATATACTTTTGCACTTATAGAGCCAGTAAATTACAATTGCTGGGACAACTTTGGCAGTCAAACAATCTATTAGACACAAAACTAAAAAACACAAGCCTGAATCAGAATTCAGAATTTAGAAGTAACCAAAAAAGATCAAATAAAATCATGCAGAACAATAATGATAGAACCTGATAGAATGTTAAATTTTACCCAACCCAGGTCCTCAATGTATGGCAATTGACAAACTACTAGCTCTTAGAAACTGTAGTTTCACTCAAGAAACTTGTTCACAGCCCAAAAGAGATAGACATGGAGGTTTTTGTTTTAAACACAAAAAAAATGGGAACCTGTTAAATACTCTCTTTCATACATATTAACAAATATATCTTAGCTATTCTTACTGCAAAATGTAGGGTGTAGATACAAACTATAATTATATATTTCCTATTATTACATCATTTGACTTCCCTCATTTTCAGCATACAAGAATAAATGACTGTTTACCTATTTACGTACAAGACAAAAATAAGAGAACAATTTTAATCAGACTGAAAGTGATGGTTCATATAAACCATATACATAAAACTGTGAAAGAAACTTCAACAGTTCCAATTGAGAATAGATACCAAAAGTAAAGGCAAGATATGTTGTTTGTGGAAAGGGTCAGCAATCAAATCAGCTGGTAGCTTTATCAATTGATACCACTAAATGCTGAAACAATCAGTGCCAATACAATACTATTATACACTAGTGTACTACTCAATGTACTCATAAATAGTATGCATAGTTACATGTTCTGCTTGCTCCAATATGGTGTCCTTCTCAAGCAAATTAGCTAATCATATGTCACCATCAACAAAATTTGATGTATATATCGTAAAAATAACAAATTTTACATGTCTAGAGTCTAGACTTCTATAGTAAGGGAGATTGTATTCCATAAAAATTATTGTTCCTTTCACTACTCTCTTTCATAAACATTAATTAGACTTTCTAATCTCCTGTCCATAAACATACAAACAAGTTTTGCCAACTTTGTACAACACTCCTATACAGCCATTTTTGTCCTATTTCTATTTACGACTGCAGTCTTGAAAAAAGAAGAATATAAATTGGAATAAAGACAAGATTAGATAGAATAATTACCTGCAAGTTATTAGCAAGCATCCGGATTGTCGAGAAACATAAATCTTACACTTGGGGCACCTCTTCCATTTTTCTTGTCAGCAAGTTTCTTAAGCATCAAATCATTCTCCCCTTCTCGTCATCCTGAAGCTTCTTAAATTCCTTACACTTGATCCCACTAGTATAGTGCCCGTGCTAACGCTTACGGTGACATATAGAAAAAAAAATAAAGCATAAAAGTGAAATGTAAACATCAATTATGCATCCAAAATAGCTTTCTAAAAAAAAAAAAAAATATGCATCCAAAATGGCACGCATGCTGAAAACAAACAAACAAAAAAACCTCCGAGCAATCAAACTGAGACCGCTCTCGTTTGAAAGAGAGAAATTTCTTTTAACAAGTAAGCTCCTGTTTGAAAGAAAAATTCTATTCTGGTAACAAGTAAGTTTCTTGTAGTGGCAGCTAAATTAAATTCATTGCATGAACTTTCTTATAACCATATGCATATAGAATTTCTTACAATGAATTCCATCAAGTTGATTAGGCTATATATTCCAACAAATCAAGTGTTCTTGTTGGTCACCTGACGAAGCTGCTTCACCGGGTCGGCAGAAATGGAAGCGCCCTTGGCGCAGGCAGTTCACTGTTCATATGCCACCTAATGTTCATACAAGGAATATAGGTATAGATGCAAATACAATAATTGTAGTAGAAATCACGGCAAAGCTTTTGCCGCCCTTTCGAAAAAATAATAATTGTAGTAGAAGGAAGTAGAATTACAATAAACCATATCAGGGAATGAGACAAACTGTGAGTAGTTCTTAACTGAACCATGAATCCTCACAGGGAGGACAAACTCGTATTTGTCATCATCCTGAAACAACAAGGCAAATGAGAGTTCTGCTAGAGGGTAGAGATAATATACAAATAATTTTTTTTTAAGTTTCTTACTCTCAAATAAAGAGTAATCTGTATTCCACGTGTCAGCATTTTCTCAGGATCAGTTTCTTCCTTGATAACATAAGAGCTGTTGTCAGCCTCTGTGTCCCCATCACGTTTGCTCAACTGATGAACCTGCATTACTTTACAAAATCTACCTATTATTCTAGAAATTATTATAGTCATAAACAAAGGACCGTTCTAATTTACCTATGTGGAATTCAAGATAAGATTTTGGAGATAATTACTATGAACAGCTGAGCCACCTTGAGCATGTGCAGAGAATTGAAATAATTAAAAGCTGAAAAATCCTGAAACTAACAAAAGGCTCACTACTACCTTTTTGAGCATGCAGCTGCAGCCATGAAGTAGAGACGCCTTGCAATGGCCCCATGTTAGTCGCCATCTGTGGGAGGGCAGCTCCTTGGCCCAAGTGTAAGGAACGCCATGGAGATTCACCAAGATCCAGCCGGAGAAACGTTCAGCATCATGCTATACTGAAGAAACGAAGGGGATGAAAAAATAATGACGGGGCAAAATCATCACAAATTAGTAAAAATCACAGGAATAATAGCATCACCTAGATCCGCATGAGCCATGGTCACGAGAGGCCACATCTGATTGGTGCTCGTCATCACCCTTACAAGTAGCCGCCGCGGGTGGGGAGGATCTGCGGCAGGCGCTGTCAAGAGTTGCAAATCCGTCACGGGAGGTGGACGGGCGGCTGCCGCCACTGCCAGGATCGTGTAGGGGCCACCACCTCGCCGCTAGTGGGGATGTCGAGGTCAACGGGCAGGGCTGGATTTGCATCCGACGAGGAACTTCATGCATCCGACGACGGCGGCACCCTACTTCCTCTCAACGGCAGCTCCAACTTCCGCGTAGTCCCCGGACGGCGCCTGCATCTTGCGCCGAGGACGGAGACGAAGCGAGGACGTGCGGTGTCCACACCGCGCTGCCACGTCCCTGCGGTGGTGTCGTCGCTTCGCCGGATCACGCATGGCAGCGTCCGGAAAACCCTAGACGCCTCAGGTTAACCAGGAGGCTACCACAGATATCTGATGTTTTTTTTCCTGTGGGTTGCTCGACACCGTGCGGACTTCACGTGGAAACATGAAGGTCCCGCTGATTACGCGCGCGTCCATATTTCATTCTCGCGAGAGGCAGACAGGCAGGAGGGGCTGTGTCCAATACTTATTCGTGCCCGAAAGAATGAGAGGAAGGTTAAAAGTTTCATCTTGGTGGCCCATTTTGAATGGATTTAAATGTGAAACGAGTTGGTGCAGTTAAGTAGGGTAGGGTGTGTCATGGCACATGGCAGCTAGCACAGAACAACCTGTGACAGTGAGGGCACTCTGTTTCCCTGATCTTCACGAGGCCATCTTTTTAGTAAGAGTGCCGAACAATCTTTGAACGGACAGTAAAACTTCTCATCACCCAATAGATTCTCGCATAACACAACATTCCATCGCTCAAATAGTCCAGGAGGGATGATATCCCGGCACATATCCATCTCAATAATCCCAGTCTCACAAGCTGGCTCAGGGCACCCAATCACGGCTACGTTCTCGTTGACCTTGCTGGCAACATACTTTCCTACACAGCTTTTGCAGAACGCGTGAACGCAATGGCTCACAACAAACTTCTCCGCAGCCTGAACATTTTCGCAGCAAATGGCGCAGTTGAAGTGTTTACGCTTAGAACGCTTCTTCATCTTGGCGTCCCTCGGGTCATCTGCAACATTGAATCGGATATAGACAAGATCCAAATGAATCGTGAGTATCTAAGTATCAAGAATTCAATGTTCGATTCGAGAGTGACAAGTACCTTGTGGTTGAAGCTTACGCTTTCCCTTGCGATCGAGAGAAGTTTCCTTAGGGGCGGAGAACCCAACGTCTTTAGGGGCGGAGGACGCGCCCGGCGGGGGTGTGAGAAAGAGAATGTAGAACTCGTCGGGGCCTCTTGAGAGGTAAGTGAGAGGAGAACGGCCTCTTGAATGTAGTCGCCCTGGGAGCGAGAGGTAAATGAGAGGAGAATGGCCTCTTGAATCCTGGACCTCGCCGGGTCAGAGAACTCGGTGAAGTTGACATGCCCGGCCTTCTTCGGCCCGAGTCCGAGGAGATATAGCACGGTCGGCGGCGCCGCCGCCACGGCGGAGACCTTCATTTTGCCTGGCCAGGTGTGTGTTGTTGGCGCAAGTGCTAGACCGCCGCCACCGCCAGATGCCGCTAAGGCCCGCTAGGGGGCCGCGCCGCCCTTGTCCTTCGGGGAAGGAGGGGAGGGTGCGCTTTTTTTTTTTTTTTTTTGAAAATGGGGACGGTTGCAGCTGGTGTGGGAGTGTGCTAGGTTTTAGGTCTTGGGGCTGGACTGTATGCCTGTGTTTATATGGGCCTTTAGAGAACGGTTAGTTTGGGTTGGGCCTGGAAACCGAATTATACGTAATAATTGATTCTGCTCATAGAGAAGACGAGAAGTATTTTGTTTGACCCGTTGCTATAGGAACATTACCCCCGCTTGAAGCTAGCTACGTCTACTGTTGTTTTGTGAAACCATATCATACTCATGCCCTCTATTTGGAGTGCAGGAATTTGATGAAAACAATGTGTGTATATATATATATTGGAGTTCGGTGAGTTCCTAGCTACTTCTTGGTTTCTAAATTATGGATTACCATGTAAACAATGTAGTGGATGGTACAAAATATTACCATCCACTACTGTCATACAAACACAAGATGGCAGTAGTGGATGGCAGTAGTGGATGACAGTAGTAAACAATATATATAGAAGATGACAGTAGTGGATGCAATAATGGTCACATGAATAATGCCATCTCTACTTAATGGTATTGTCTTGTTTGTGGGCGTGCAGCCGTTCGGTTTACAGACTGCACGCTCCCTAAGCCGTCCTTCGATCATCCAAGGGTCGGCTTCCTTCTGGCTTTTTAGCCCAATCTACCTCACCCACTCGTTTCTCCCACGCCCGCACCACCTCATCCACTCATTTCTCCCACACGCACACACTCGTCTTCCTCCTCCCCACGGCCACCGTATGCGCTCTCTCTCCCGCTCTTGGCGACTCCTCCCCGAGACTGCACATGCGACGGCGACGGCACGCACCACTCCATGCCTGAGCACCACTTCCTCCCTGTGGCCATGCACGTGCCTCACTGCTCTCTTGCGCTCAACCATGGCGGATGCCAGGCGGCGGAGCCAGGTAGGCCTCCTCCTCGTCCTCCACTCTCTCTCCCTCCCTCCTCCCTCCTCCTTGTTGTTAGCTGCCTCTCCGCCACCGGCACCGGTCCCCTTCGACATCGTCGCCTCCCCCTCCTCTAGTCCCCCCACAGCCAGATCTAGTTGCTCCGTTAGCCCTAGCCCCGCCGAGTTCCGGCACCCAATCACCGCTGTCAACAGCTGCCGGCAGTCTCGTCATGCTCGTCGCCACTCGCGTTTTGGGATTATTTTTTTGGGGATTATTTTGGTGATTTTTTATGGTTTTTTTTATTTATCTGTGGTGATTTGCTTGCAATGTCTGTTTGTAGGATGAACAAGGGGAATCACATCCTTGGCTTTGTTGGGAGCAGCAGCGCGGGCTACATGTAGCTATGGTGAGTGCGCACAACTTGTTTTCGATTTTGTGCTAGTTTGTGCAGATGATGGAGGGGGTTCTAGCATTTTTGGTGATGTTGCATTGCAACCTGTTTTTTTCTGAATCCTTGTTGTAGTGAGGAGGCTGTATTTGGGGAATTTTGACAGTGATGATGATTGGGAGGATGAGGTGTAGGTGGGCAGTAAGGTCTGTGATCCTGCTCAATGCTTTGTATGTTTAATTACTATTGTGGGGCTCAGTTTTGCTTGATAGTTGGATTCCTTTGTGGATTCGCACTACAGCCCTGTGTTTGTTGATCTGTCATTTGTAGTCATAATATGTTATGAGCTGTGTTCGCCTACTATGCAACAAGGGGAGGGGCTCTCCGTCCAGCCAGACATGCAAAGGTTGCAAGATTGTTTTAGTGCATTTGTGAATCGACCATGCTTGTTCTTTTGGTCCTGCCTTTTCTCCCTTCTCTAGCAACTAACAGTAGCTTGCGCTGAGTTTTAATATTTTCGGAACTGATTAGTTCATATTGGCCAGTTGCTGGCCTAGGTTAGTGAGTAATTTCATTTATTATGTAGTCCTGATTGTTAGGATGAGGTCTGTAATGACTCCGGCCATGCAACCAATTTTAGGATGTGTGTGTTGACAAATCATTTTTAGTTGACATAGTTGGTGCTGGTTTCTTAGTTAAAGCTACCGTCTCTAATGATCTCGCTTTTTTTTTTTAAAAAAATTGCAACGCCTTTTATGCTACAACAAAATTTCATTTCTAAAAATGTTGGTGGCATTGTCTTAGTTGTCAACAGTCCAATTCCATCCTCACGGCTTTAACCCTCAAATTAGTGTATTTAGACATGAGGATTGATGTTGATGTGTTTTCAGTGTTTTCAGATCTTGTCGGAATTCAGATGATCTCCTTCATGCACACATGGTATCATATTAGGAAGGGATGCAATTTTGTTCTCCTGATTGCTTCCATTACAATGGAACACTTGTATTCTTGAAAGTGGTCAGACAGGTAACTAAGTACTCATTCTTTTTGATACTTTCTCAACTCTTTTTGAGCAAGTGTCAGTATATGATGGATAGGTAAACTCACAGCAATGCTTAATTGGTCATTTTATGAGGGTTTTAGTAGACTATGCAGAGAAAAAAAAAAATGTAAACTTAGCATTAGTTGTACCCACTGTGAGTGAGGTTTTTTGTTCTTCAATTGCCCAATTCCTGCTTTTTTGATTCCTTGTACCCAAATACATGTTACAAACTGTGACCTATACGGTGCTTTCTGTATATATAGTTAAATTACTACTACAGTATATATATGCATGTATAAGCAAGAAGGCTACAATATGGTGCTTTCTGTATAGCTGAACTGAACTGATAGGGTCATATATTGCTAGAACAAAAGGCACAATGAATAGGTAGCAAGCATGCCAATCATTTTTTTCTTTTAAGCATCGGTCTTGCAAGAGTAAGACATTATCTAACCACTAGTTTCAATCCAACTAAACCATAGTTCCTGTACCCCATGACCTAGCACCTATTCATAAGCATTGACATGGCTCCGTCTTCTAAAACCATCAAATAAGTAATAACAACAAAATGTATGTATTTATCTTAATTACAAGGACTAACACAAACTGTCAGCTATCTAAATGTGGTCAAGTTCTTGGATAATTGTACATTGCAGAACTTTTTACTTTTTTGGAGCCAATGAAAATTTTCACCTTCATTGTCCATTAAACATTCATGTGTATGCTCTTTTGCAGGTACAACATGTCTGTGATTTTTGTTGTGTTGTTTCGAGTATCATTCACACATCTTTCGGTATCACATCAAGTATGTTGACTTTCCTTTCTTTACTAATTATTGATGGTTCATACTCCTTACTGCACAAAATCTACAACCTATGTTTCATTTTTTTTGAAATGGTTGATGCATAAAATTGCGTTACTGCCTAATTAAATACAACTTTATTTGCTTACATTAGATTACTAAATTGCTAGGATGTAACCAATAAACTGTTTAGTTTGAACTGAAAAAATGCTACTGATGCTATAATGAGCATGTACAGTCACATGCTAGTGTTACATCCCACCCAACCAACCCACATGTTCATAATTTGCTGGTTTTTGAAACACTTGATTTTTTTTCCTAGCAACATGAATGAATCTAGAGTGGGGGTGAGCTTGCTCAAATGACATGTATTACTTATACTCGGTTCAATACTTAATTGACAAGCAAATCCAGTGTTGCTTGTTTTCGAGTACAACAATCTAATTTTATGGTGTCACAATAGTGGCTGCTGTTGTATAGTTGATTAATAACAACAAACAATCAGTTTGTTTGATCTCCTTGATGCAACTATACTTGCTACTGATGGTCCTTGTTTTACAATTAGGTAATAATCTTATATGAATTAGGCAATAATATGATTTAATAAAGACAATAATGCTCTATGAATTAGGCAAAATACTGAGTTAGGGAAAGTATTGTCATGCCCCTGCCAGGTAATGTGTAGGGTGGTAATTGTCTTTTAAATGCATGCCCCTACTAGGCAATGGGTAGGTGGGCAATTGTCTTTTAAATGCATGTCCCCTACTAGGCAATGGGTAGGGGGAAATTGTCTTTAAAATGCATGCCCTCCAAGGCAATGTGTATGGTGCAATTGTCTTTTAATTGCATGCCCCCTACCAGGCAATGGTTAGGGGCAAATCATCTTTTAAATTGCATGCCCCCTCCCAGGCAATGTGTATGGTGGAATTGTCTCTTAATTGCATGCCCCTACCAGGCAATGGGTAGAGGGAAATTTTCTTTTAAATTGCATGCCCCTCCTAGGCAATTTGTATGGTCTAATTGTCTTTTAATTGCATGCCCCTACCAGGCAATGGGTATGGTGCAATTGTCTTTTAATTGCATGCCCCCTACCGGGCAATGGGTAGGGTGAAATTGTCTTTTAAATTGCATGCCCCCTACCAGGCAGTGTGTAGACTTTTTGTGTTGTTTTGTCAATTATTTAGATGTACTGTTACATATTTGACAGTTCAGATTTACATGATGCAAATATACCTATGATAGAGCATCTGCTATGCATGCAATTTGTGGATCCTTAACTGGTGGCTTGCTCAAATGACATGTCTTACTTATAGTTGGTTCAATACTTAATTGACAAGCAAATCCAGTGCTGCTTGTTTTCGAGTACAACAATCTAATTTTATGGTGTCACAATAGTGGCTGTTGTTGTGCTATAGTTGATTAATAACAAAATCAAACAATCAGTTTGTTTGATCTCCTTGATTCAACTACACTTGCTACCGATGGTCCTTGTTTTACAATTAAGTAATAATCTTCTATGAATTAGGCATTAATATGATTTAAAAAGGGCAATAATGCTCTATGAATTAGGCAAAATACTGAGTTAGGGAAAGTACGATAATTAGGAAATTATCTTCTATGATTTTATTTCTCATTTCAGTTCAGTTTGAGTGCTAGTTTTTAGTGGCTCTCATGCTCATGCTTAGATGCATTTTGCTAGTCCTACTTATCCATGTTGTGCTCAGTAGGTTTAGCAAAATTGCATCGCATCCATGCTTTCACTTTTGTTAGGTAACCTGTTGCCTGAACTTGATCATGCAGAAGGTAGTAATCATATCCACACGCTTCCTGAGCTATGACTGATGACCAAGCTGAGCCAAGTGAGCCAAACGTCTTGCTTCCATACGAGCATAGGTCAGCATGAGCAGGTATGCTAACCCCTTCCTCCATCCTTTTGTTTTGCTATAAATCTGATAACTCCATGCGTACATAGTAGAGTGAAATGAACGATTTGATTTTGATTGGGAATTCTTTGGATTAGCATAGAATTTCGAATTTCTAATCTTATTTGCTACCTCCATCCGAATTAATTCATCTGCAGCCAACTTTGAATGTTATGTTTGTGATGGATTTTTTTCTCCCATGACCTTGTTGCACCTTACGTGCTTTTGAAGAATTTAGTCGCTGGCTGTCAACATTAGCAAGAGCCAAATGTTAACACACTCTTTTTGTCATATGCGTTTTTTGCTTTGCTAAGTTTCAACTAAATGCTTTTTAGTTAAGCAGAATGTGAACTTCAAGTAGTGCCCTCTAGGACAGCTGCACTCCTCTGTTCCGCTATTTGTAATTGTGAAACATCATATCATTACTCGCTGCCTCACATGAGCTTCAAGTAGCTGCCTCTCATTTAGTTCGCTTTTGGTCCATCTGAGCTAATGCTTGTGAGTTGTTCATGGCTAATGGCTTTTTTTCCCCCTGAAGGTGTTGAGGGCCGGCCTGGTGAATGTTAGATTTTTGGTTCCTATTTTGTTCTTTATCATTAAACTTAATTGGAAAAGGTACCTTTTTAATTTCGTTCCATCATCTAATTACTTCATAATTTCCTATTGCAGTTTTAACAACTTTGTTGCATTTTCTTGTGCTTAGGTATGCCATCTAACAGAAGGCAGCGGCTCTTTGCCTGGAAGCAGCGGGGTGGACAAGTGCACTCCTTAGTGGATGCATAGCATGCAATTCCACTATGGCTATGGTGCAACAGCTAACAAAAGATTTTTTTTTTTTTTAATGCATCAAGATGTGCAATATGAACATTAGTCATTAACATGTCCAAGTTAGGATGAGATCTTATGCAGTAGGAATTATGCTACTATTTGCATATACAAAAGAGTTGAATTGCTTATGCAAGAGTTGAATTGCTTATCAGTTAGGATCAAATCTGCTTATGCAATTTTGCAGTAGAAAATGTAGTACCATCTGCTATCAGAAGATGCAAAAGAACTAAATTTCTCTAGAGCTGGATCTATTTTTTTGATCAATGTGTAATTCAAGAGTGAGAGGAAGCTAATAGCTTTCTTGCATATTTGTACGTACGTGCTTTGTTCTTGGTGAATTATTGTTTTTGGTGAATTATCTGCCCTGCCGATGGTGGTTATGGTGTTCTAGAGCATTTTTTTGTTTGTTGAGAAGGTCCAGGAAGGTGCACACCGTCACTGCTTGCCCCACTTACCCAGAACGGAAAGTATAGTTTTTGGATTCTTTCTTAATTGGGGTGTGCAGTCTATAAGACTAAAGTCTGCACGAGCAGGCGTTAGACGCCTCCCTATTTAATTTATCTCTAATATATATTTCTTCTGTCAGAATTTTTATGCACTTTTTTGTGCATTTTAGCTTATCATAGCGCAGTAGCTGAACGCTAGCTGATGGAGTACTACATGTCACGTTATTATATGTATGTATGTTTACTAATTCTAAGTCAACATTTCCCATGTCCTTAATATGTGCCGCTAAATTTAGCAAACAGAGATGTGTTCACAGCTACTTTTACAATGGAAATCTCGCTACGACATATAAATGGGTCGACGTTGGCCCATGCTCGCACATGTCCGGACGCAAGTAGTGGACGGTTTCCGTACACAAAACGCACGGGGGCCATGCATCGTCTCATCGATCAGAATCATCCCCTGCTTGCACCGTAGAGGTGTCCGGCCAGAGGTCCTGAGTTTCCATCTCCGCTTGATCGTACGAGTATCACTGGCCGGCGTTGTCTCGTCCAACACTATTCTCACCGGACGCCGGACGGGCGGCTCGATCGGTCGTTGCCGACGACCATGCCGTGTGTCTCGTCACTTTCGTGCATGCCGGTCGTCCCCGGACGGCCGGCGCCCAAGGATGTTATACGTACATGATCTACATGCACGCCTGTTGATGACCTAAACGAGCTAATCGCGGTCCGAGGTCCGGCAAACGCCATGATTAACTGTGCATCAATGGAGCTCCCCCATCACGAGACGGTTTCGACGTGGCACCTACCTACCAGCCGCCCGCGTCCGCATTGATCACCCCTCCTTTTCCGCGCGGCGCGCACCTGCACTGCTGCACAGCTCCCACTCCCACCCACCGCCGTGCGGCCCTATACGCGCACGCAATGCATATGGGCTGGCCGGCAGCCGCGCGTGCCACTCTGCTACTAGCCTAGCCTGCTACAACACGCTGCGGCCGGCTGCGCGCTACCGCTACTTAACCGAAAGTGTTCTGAGCTTGAAGATATCTGCTCCACTGCTGATGTGAGGCATGGCTACAGCGTTGAGTGGCAAAACCGGAAAACAAATGTTCTCGGTGAACAGGACGCTGCAGGATAGGTGTGCTCACAAATTGGGGGTGCGGGCCTGCGGGGAGAGGCGACCTGAGCTCAGTAGCACAGAGCTAGTGGGCCGTGGAAGTGCCCCCAAAATTTGTATCACGGAAAATATGTAATAATAATTATCAATATATCTATATTAGATCACCAATTTCTCAAAAAAAAAAAAATATTAGATCATCAATCATATAATTCTTGCTTGGTTAGAACTTAGAACTCGTAAGCTTTGCTATATCCAATGACAACCGTGTGTCAATGACAAGTGAAACCATAAGAGTCAATGACATGTGAGCCATGGTGACAAATCTAGCACAAACCACCCAAAAAGAGTGGCATTAGTGTGGCAAATAATTAAAACCCCCATCCTATATGCTCCAAGCCTCCAAAGCTCTGTTTGCCACGGGCACTGCCGTTCTGTTGGAATGTACAAGAGATGGAATGCAGATATTGAGGATCAATCGCAAATCTGAGACAATTCAGTCCTTACAGTATCACGTTGCATCAACAAATCATGAAAAATACTCTTTTGTAAGAGCAAAAAGTCGACCACGGCGGGTAGAAACACAACTTTGTCGCAATACCAACACCCCATGTCAGCAGCGGGGAAGAACAGCACATTTGGGGACCTAACTCTAACGATTGGTACTATCCTATTACCTGCTTGGCACGCTCCAGAAAAGCATCAAAATTTCTGGATCTGTTCTTGTTGATTCACAGATTAAGCTCCATCCACCTATTCTGCATCGCCATCAACACCGTCGTCTTCAACTTCTTCAATCTTTTGAGGTGCTACACTATCTTCGACAATTGTAGGGTCATCATCTTTAGACACTTCAGGGCCTGGTCCTGCAGATATTTCAGGGCCTGGTCCTGCAGACACTTTGACCATTGCTGGGCGAAGTAATCTTTCCCCGAGTTTGAAACCTTTTCGAATTCCTGGAGAATGATCCCTCTTGGTACTCCGATGAGTCTTCTCTCATAATAGCCTCATGAAGCTGAAACACAAGGTGCAATAAGAAATCATTTTAGAAGAAAAATGCATCCTTGCAAATGCTTGGATGTGGACAACTGTAAAGATTTAGCATTTCTGTTGCAGAGTCAAATAGTCAATAGACTCTACCACCTGATTACACTGAAATACTAAAAATATAAGAGTAGATATGTAGTGTAACAACAAAAATTTAATTGGAATATGCGAATCTCAAGATTTAATCTAGATGATGTTTTGGCAAGACTAGCTTACCATAGGATCAAATGGTTTGCCAACAGTTTCAACATCTTCAACACCCAGTGATTTCAGAATCTCGATAAATTGCTTATAGATGCTCTGGTAGCTATTATTAATTTTCTCCTCTCCCTCAGTTTCCACCTTTATTTGCGTTTTTTGCTCTTTCAAAGTTGTCGAGAACAGGCAAAAAACTCTCTATAAGTTCCCCTTGCACATTTTCCATCATGTTTAACTTCTCATTTTCTGTCCTTTTCCTGAAATTTTCAAAATCAGCACTGATCCTCAAGATACGTTCTCGTTGAGTTGCTAGTTCGGCATTTAGAACAGTGATTTTGTTCAAAAGAGAGTTTTTTTCTCATCCTCGATAGAAAGGAAAAAGGACTCTATCTCAGCAGCTTTTGCTTCATCATCATTTATCAGAGCTTCTCTGTATGACTGCAGTGTCGTCACAATAATAGATGGAGTTTCATCTGCGCTTCCAGCACCATCATCTGCAGCACTATCTCCAGTAACTTCTGTTTCTGAATCCTCCTGCAGCATAGAAAAATAACATCATACAAAAAGGCCAAGCATCCAATAGACAGATTATCAGTACATGGACATGAATAGAATTGCAACAAAATGAACTTCTTCATCTTTTTAAACAAGCATTCAAAGAAAAGCAAGATATATTGTTGCACTATTATCATCTTTAGAGAAAATTCCAACCTAACATAATAAAACATTTTCCTTTAAATTATTATGTTGCCGTCATGTAATCGGCATAAAGATTGCATCCCTGCACTGCAATTTAACTATTGTGAAGGTGTTACACAAATCAGTGCCATATACTGCATATAAAGCTAGAATGAAGACTTTGATATATAACTTTTCTCCAAAAATCTCTAACAAAATTCCAACATAATAGCATTTATAGTGACATGCAACAAACCAATGTCCTCAACCAACAAGACTGTGCATTTTACTATACTTCAAGGATCAAAGAAGGGACTATCATCTTCATGAATTAGAACAAGTGCACAGGCATGCAGCTGGGTACTGCTATTGCTGTCACATCATCAGAGTGGCAGCATCACATGAAAGTGTTTTTACAAGTACAAATAAGTTTCAGTAAATGGAGATGCACCACCGGTGTGACTACCCTACTTATCCAAGCTTTTACAATAGTTTTCCATAAAAGTGCAGCACACTATTTTTCAAACAGATAGCTAATTCTTCCAAATTAGTGAAACTTTGGGCAGTCATTATTTACAGAAGTCCTATCCAATGCTCGCTCTAATACTGATCAAACTTTTTTAAAAATTACATTAGACTATATAGTAAGTACAGTACACGTTATGAAGCCAACAAGATTATATTGAAAATGAATGATAAGTTAGCACAAAAGAATTTTAGAATGTCTCCCAGCGAAAAAATAACTATCATGGCCAACAAACAAGGCTATATAATTCTAGTATCACAACTGTCCTACATTGATATAAATCTCTATCTTCTTGAGGACCACCCAAAAATCACTAATCATGGCTAACCAAGATCTGTTTAGGGGGCGCTCAGTAAGGCAAAGAAGAAATCTTCATACCAGAAAATGATTTACCAAACAACATACTGAAAAATTCTTAACTGGTCATATTAAACTACTCAAGAATGAAGGTCCAGCTGCTCATTCCCCAAAATTACAGCACTTATGTATCCATCCCCAGCAGTAGCTTCGACATAAATTGTGCACCTACCTACTCCTAACAAGTAAGGGCGAATAATTCGTCCTCAAAAAGTCAATGCGAAGCAGATCATTACATCGACAAACCTGGTGTTTAGAGAATGAACAATTTTGTCACCTCCAGTTCATATTTTCTACTTCAAATTTACTAGGACGACGCTAACGATATCAAGAACCTGACAGCTATTCTTCACAACAATTGAAGCGAACCACCCGTCCATCGGATACAGTACAATAAAAAGGAACGACAGAGGTTACACACACGAGCACCGGCCACCAGAAACACGCACCCTCACCTGCGTCGCCGTCTGCGCGGCCTCGTCGGCCTCGGTGGCGGCCAGGCGCCGGAACCGGCCCCTGCGCGACAGAAGGCGTGCGGAGTCGGCAGCAGCCACGCCCGGAGCGGCCGGACCGGCGCGCGCCGGGAGCAGGCGAGCAACAGGCACCGCCCACGCGGCTCCCGTGCGGACAGCGGCGATGAGGGCGGGGCGCGAGGGCCGCAGCCGTGCGGAGCAAGGCAGCCATGGGCGCGCGGTCACCGGTGGCGGGCGGGCGGGCGCGGAGAGGGGGTTTTGTTTGCGCTAAGCTATCGGATGCGGACTGCGGGGAGGAGAGCAGCGCGGAAGGTACGAGATAACCCTCGCCTTCAGATGGGAATGGGATTGGATGGATGGATGGGAAATTGGGAATGATCGAGAATTCAGATGGCTCCGTTCCTTGCTTGTGTTTTCTGGAAGAGGAGTGGAGACAGTCTCGAGCACTCTCGGGTCTCGGCCCAACTAACCCACGGCAACAATTTGGATATTAAATTCACAACAAGTACTTCCACTCACTTGTTTAAAATTATAAATCGTTTTATTTAGATATATAATTTAATGGATGAACAACTTATAATTTGGAACTAGTAATTATAAAAAGTATATCAGTCAAATTAGTCTAACTTTGAAATGTATTTTCATAACTTACCTTTTTATAAAATGTATTTTCATAACTTACCTTTATTTTATGTGTAAAAGTTAATATGGTTCGTAACCCAAACACGCTTAGAAGTCCTAACTTGGTCCAAACCGTGACACAACACATAGTTTTCAATCACAAAGAATGTTTCCATGATGAATATAGAGCTGGACTAGAGTCAGAACCAAGTTATCGTCTTAACTTCCCAATACATTCAAAATCACCTTAATTTGGAACAGAGTACGAGTAAGTTATCATTGGTTCAGTGCATGGTTGTCTATTGATTAGAAGATAAATTGGAAAAAGTCTATATCACACCCCTATCTATGGGAGCTGGACTATATAATCCCCAACCTATAAAACAGTCTACATCACTCCCTAAACTTTCTAAACCCGGTCAAATTACCCCTTAAAATAGTTTTTTAAAAATCATAATAAATCTTTAAAAAATCATAAAATAGAAAATCCAATTGTGTTTGACTCTACATGTGTATATCTACACAATGAACATATAATGTAATATGCTTTAGTATATTTCTTTTTACGACTATGAAGAAAAGCATAGATCTAAATCTACAACAAAAATAAGCTAAAGCATACCATATTATATGTTCATTGTGTAGATCTACTCATCTAAAGTCCAACACAATTGGATTTTTATTTTTATATTTTTCTAAGATTTAACTATGATTTTTCAAAACTGCTTTAGGGATAATTCAAACCGATTTTGGAAAGTTCGGTGGTGATGTAGACTATTTCATAGATTAGGGGTTATGTAGTCCACCTCCCATAGGTGGGGTGTGATATAGACTTTTTTTCAAGATAAATTCAACGCTAAGTTAAAATTGATCGGAGCTCCACACAATTTGACACATTCATATGCAACATTTCCACATTCTTAGGATCAAACTATCACAAGAATTCAATAGCATACCATCGTTAGAAGCAATATTATAAAGTGAGAGTAACGAATTCACCCCTTGACTTGAGGGGAGTGCACGAGCTCGAGTTAGTAAGAATGAGTGTCTATAGCAGTGATGTTCTCACCATGTTTGTCTTTCTTTACTTATGCTATCCATTGTGCTAAGTGTTATGCTTGAATATGGTGGTTCTTTGGTTTTAGAAGGATAACTTTCCAATGATACCACATGTTGGTCATTGTCACTATCTTCTTCATCAACACGGTGGCACAACTAGGGACGGAGCTAGCGGTAGGGCAAGGGGCTCGAGCCCACCCCGGGCCCCACAGCCATCGATCCCACGAAGCCCCCGCCCCTGCTCCTCCCTAAGTGTCCATGGAGTTTTTGTCCTTCAACCATGGCTGCGGCCGGCGAGAAGAACGAACAAGGTTGGACTCGAAGGAAGACGAACGACAAAGCGATATTTTTACCGGATTGCGCTTGGGCCTATTAACGGGATCTTATACTCCACCCACATGAATCTCATATAGAATGTGAGAAGCCTATGCTGCTATGCATCGGCCAGGCGTCGATTCAATTGCTCGATCGACAATCGTACTCAGCGTCTCCGTCTCCGTCTCCACCTCTCCTACTACAGGATGGCGCGACTATTGGTCGGTCATCTACAAATCGCTCATCGCCTTTTGTGTTGCCCCTGTTGGATGCTAATTTCTTTGTTGTGTCGGGTTCAAGCGTCCGGTCTTCAGCGATGGAAGATTCAAAGAAGAGCAATGTAGAGGGGAAAAGAAAAGAAAAAGTTAAGCTAAATTGATTGTATCTATTGCAAATTAGTGTTTTTTTAATTGGTATGTTCATTCCCCAATCCCCATCACTAGAATATGCAACTTGTTTTCATCTTTATTTTATAGAGTTTTATTTAAAACATCAATTATGAGATTGTGGCATGGTTTATAAATCTTTTATTTTTAGAAAGAAAGCAAAGAGTTTTGCTGGATTTTTATTAGACAAGGTAAGAAAAAAAATAAAAAGAGGGGTACAAAGTAAACAAAACACTTCACTCTACTCAACTCAAACATGGTTTATAAATCTAATAGAGAAGAAAACACGGTGGCATTTTTGGACAGTATGTCTTTGTGTTTTTCTTTCAGATGTTGACTCATGAATTTTTCAAATGTCCATACACGGTGCCTATAATGTCCAAAGGCTGGCGGCACTTTAGTCCATGCATGCAATTTCGCAGTAGACCTTTGTTGAGCCCCTCCTAAAAAAATTCCTGGCATTGTCACAACAACTTCCATCTCGGTTGACGACGACGATAGCCCAGTTAGGTGGAGCCCAGACACTTCTTTCCAATCTCAAAATCAACCCATAAACCATTTGAAACCAAACAATTAGCAGATCTAGATATATATACCGGCGATGTTGAGGACGGTATAAATTGTGTTTAGTACGGGTGACGGTGAGGGCCGACACTACCAACCTCTGGCTGAGCAATCGCAAATTGCGTCCGTGACGTGGACTCCTGAGTGGTAGTATTGTAATCCGCGCGAGGAAGCTACGGCTACAGGGTACAGGCCACATGGAGCTCGTGTGTGTCAGCGTCGTCACCTATACTTGCAACCGGCCAGGGTTGGCGAACACCCACCACCACCACCAGCCACCAAGCATCTTTCTCCACACAACCTAATCCTCATCTTTCTCTTGTTGCCACGATATCAAATGTCATAAACAAAAGAAGGGGACTTTTTGAGTTTTGACCTGTTCCGATCGCTGCCATCGATGGAATGGACGAATCAGACAACGTACCACTTCCACGAGAAGAAGGTACAAAAAAAAAATTCTACTAGTCTTCCAAATTATCCATGTTGGAAAGAAGGTACAGTCGTATGATCATGTCCACTTGCACATGAGTAATCATGATAAGTTCAGGCTGTACTTTCTCGATCATCAATAGAGCAGAGTACTGTGGTACTAGTAGTAGTATTAACACTTCCTTAATTCTTAGCACCTGTCAAAGGTGATTGGTTGATCTTGCATATTCAGATTACTCTTTTATGCCTACATAAAGAA